>CABHPH010079475.1:0-15201 GCA_902168325.1 Peromyscus nudipes
TCTTTCCCTAGTGAAACAAACACCCAGTTTCTCATGGGAACATCACCCACTGCTTGGGGACTCTGGCGTAGGAAATGATGTTAATGGTTTGGGGCTCTGGGAGAGTTGTTTGCAAGGAATGGGACAACTTGTCCAGGAAAGGCCTCTTGAGTTTATGAACTCTTGCATTGTCTGCCTTGTCTCTTTGATGTTGGTAGAAGAGAAGCAGGAGGACAGAGCCACTGAGACACCGGGATCTTATCTGAACAGGGGGTTATTTTCAGTCACCAACCAGCTTTGATGAACTAGTTACTAGTCTCTTAACTTGTTCCTTCATCCTGAAGCTTCCAACTTCATAATCTGTTCCAAGACCTAGCTTCCAAGAAAGAGACTTTTTAAGGACTATGTGTTCCCAGAGTAAGTAGTGATGGTACTTCCTCTCCATGGGAAGCTGATGAGCCTTCTCCCCCCCAAAAAATGGACACTTAACATTGAAACTTCATGGACCATATCAATGACTAGTCACTGGGTCTAGAAGAGTAATGCTTTATTCTACCTCTGTCATAACTCACACCTTCACTTTGCTGGACTAGAGGACATAGATGAGTGGTTACACACGTGTCTCTAGTGTGCACACATATCCTATTTTCCCTAGTCAATAGCCCTGCATTTGCAAACTCACTCAGATAGCTCCACATCAAATAGCACTCACCCTTTGGGTCTGTCTTCTGACACTACAACAAAATCCCTAAGGAAAGAGCTTACTGAGAGAAAAGGTTTGCTTCAGATCAGTTTCGGAGTCTAAAGGTCACTGCTTGGGAGTGTGTGAGACAGTCATAAGGGGACCACAATGCAAAGCAAACCAACTTGTGGTCAGTAAGCAAAAGAGACCAATGTGGGCACTGGGATTCCCAAATTCCCAATGACCTGAAGATTTCTCAAGGTTCCACCCCTTGAAGTTTCCACCACCTCCCCATAGTGTCACCCTGGGGGCCAAGCCTCAGCAAGGACCTTTGAGGAACATTCAATATCCAAATTATGGCACTAATTTAATCCAGACACATTTGGAGGTATTTATTCTACAAACATATCTGTACTTAGGTAAACAAAGAAGCACAGCATTGCCTATGACATCAAAATATTGGAAACAACTGAATGTAATGAATGACCAATAAGGAACTGCCTAAATAACTCAATGGAATACAATAGAAAAGCATATGGTCATTAAAGATGAGACAATCTACATGTGTTAATAGGAAACAAATCACTAAAATGCACCTTTAGGAGGAAGAAAAAGAGGCAAATATAGAATGTTAGTGTTTAGGTAGAAAAGTAGAGTATAAATGAAAAGAGTAAGCCTCCACAAAATCTCTGTAAGGAATCATAAGAACATAGGAATCCTGCTGCTCATTTCAGATAGGCATCACATGACACAAACTAAGTACAGGTTAGGCACCCCCACTCCAAAATTTAAATCCAAAATCCAACATTCTTGGAATATCAATATTATGCTTTAAAAATCTTATTATACAACATTTTATATTTCAATATTTTTAAATAGGGACACTCAACCAGTGAGGTTGAGGCAAACATTGCAAAATCTGACAGACTCCAAAGCAAAAGTGGCACTCCTGAGCCCGTTTTAGATAAGGTACATGCAACCTGACCAAGTGGCATTTGCTTGGCCTTCCTGAGAGGCCTTGAGAGGGAACATGGACACAATTCCATGTAGCCTGAAATAGACTCAAAAGGGGAAATGAAATTACATGGAACAAATCTTAGTTTATCTTTGCCTCCTTCCTGCCACAAATGGGACTCTTTATAGTTCTCACTCTGCAGTTTTTAGCTACTACTGTACCTTGAAGAGTCTGATTCCATGTTTCTCCCTAGAAAGCATCTCAGCCAGCTGCCAGGTTTGTCTGGTGTCCATGTTGGAAACCCTCAGTTGACTGCAAGAAGCAGGTGAAAGACTGGATAGCCCTTTCATCCTACACCATCCCATGTCTTCTGCTCTCCTTGGTTTGACAATGTAATGTGGGGTCTACAAACATGATAAATCCTACTTAGAGTCACAGGAACATCACAACATTGTCATTTCTGCACTTTCTACCAGAGGACCAACTTTTAAAAGACCTGCTTGAGAGTAAGCCTGTTTGGAGGCCTAAATAATGAAACCCATCCAACTGGACTCATATCATAGCAAACCCTCCTATAAATCAAACAAAAGGGAAAGTTCATAAACTGCAGACATTTATCTGTAAGCAGATGTGTCCACAATACAGTTTAGTTTTCCAAATAATCTAAATCATACACTATAAATCTAATGCTCTTTTTAATATAGCTTAAGTTTTTACCATTTAATTTTGAAAAAAAGAGGATTCTATCTTGTCACATTCATCACTATATACACAGGGAACAATTTATGACAAGCAAAATTCACACATCCCTTGCAGATAGGCCATGTCTAAAAGGGATGGGGAGAAAGCCCCCAAAACAAGAAGGAGAGTTTGCAGAAGCCTTTCACTGCCAAACTGGAGAACATGTTTCCTGCAGCCAATCAGATCCCAGTGAAGCAGCTCATGGAGCAAGGAGAAAATTTTGCTAAATCAAACAAATCCCAAATGAGGGATATTCCACAAAACTGCTGGCCTGTATTCATCAAAAATACCATGAAACACAAAGCTCCAGAAATTCTTCCAGATTGAAGACATGTCAGCTGAGTACAGCACATGGTGCATCCAGAGTTTCCTTCTGCAGAAGAGGATTGGGACAAATTGGACAAACAGACACAAGCTGAAAATCAAACACCGATAATATGGCAATATTCATTTCCTGCTTTAGGTAATGGTACCATAGTTACGTAACATTGATCTTTATTTTTAGAAAAACATACAGTGAAACATTTATAAGTAAAAAATCATCAGGTCTATAATTTACCATTAAGCAGTAGTTCTGGGGGGAAATGCATTTATGAATGTACACATGAAATAAACATATATGAAAAGGAGAGGAAATGAAAACAGGGAGAACTGGTAAAAATGGAAGAAAATGGTTAATGATATATAGGAATTGTGCAACTCTTATGAATTTTCTGTGAGTTTGAAATTATGACAAAATGAAAAGAAGGATATTCTAACATAATGTAATAATTCTTGGTCATCTTAAGATTCTCAGTCATGTGGTCTTGGAACCTAACATATTTTTCTTTAAAACACAAGCCAGTTAAAGTAACATTGAACAAATCCTCAGTTTTCTGAAGCATGAGACCTCCCTTTGAAACGAGCACCTCTGGAGCTATGACTCCTCCTAGGAGGATGGGGCTGGTTGTCTCCAAAGGACCCCCTCACAAGTGTTCTAAATGGAGACCACTCTTTCTAGAAGCATGAGCAATACTCAACATTCTCACTCAAAGCATTGACTTGGCCTGTTTAATTTGGCTTTCCTTTAGTTTTATTCTGCTATGCTTGGAAAGCTGCGTGGATCTATTTACAGCTTTTGCTGTTGTCTGAGAATGTAGCTTTGACATAGTATCGCAACAACATGGATACTAATAATGTCTTTATGATCGCTAGATCCACCCCCAGAGGCCCCCCTCACTTTTCCTGGAGGTCTTCTGTGCCATGAGATTTAGCCCAGTACTCTTCATCCCAGGCTGCTCACCCAGACTGCCATGATTGGTCTGCCTTTCAGCAGTTAGCATGGTAAAATGCTTGACACGACCCTACTCAGGCTTGTCTGTGTGCCAAAATCAACATGCAATACGTACTTCTGAGCTTTATAGGGCTGACCCCAAAATATCTGTTTACCCAGATGTTGACATTCTCATGAGTAATGGGCAAAGCTCCTGGGACACAATGTTGGTGGCAGAGCAGACTTCAGAATTCCACTCAGAATTATAGGGCTGGCAAGAACATAGGTATTGTCACTCCTAAGCATCGTGTTTTCAGATAAGGAAAATGGAACTACAAGGGGGAATAACTTATCTAACAAATCTGGGATTAGCATTCAGGTATTCTGTCTGCTGCATTGGTATCTCCGGACTTCATCAAAGGAATGAATGCACTTGTGTGGAATGGCCTCAGTTGCCCGAGTTATAAGGTGGGTAGCAAGGAAGACAGCCCCCCCAATACATACTTTGGAATTAGGAAGGACAATATTTCCAAATCCTTTTTTCAGAATCATACACAAAGAAACCTCAAACCCAGGATTCCAGCCAAAAACAATGATTCTCAAGTTCCTATGAGATCCTGCATGGATGTTTAACTAGGCAATGCACTGGCCGACTCTGGTGGCAGATGGGAGCTTCACAGGGCTCCGGGGCTGAAACTTCAAAGGGATGGGATGTGAGCTCTTGAGGCTGAGTCGCCCTAGTAGGCCATTTGCTCCTATCAACAGGATGAGGAACACAGGGCAGCAGAGAGGAAAGTTCTGAATGGCAGTGCAGAACACTTCTCCCCCAGCTTCATCCACATGCTCCTCCCAGCTTAAAGAAAGGCTTCCTCAAAGGTTCAGGAAAATCTTCAAGGAAAGTATATGTGAAGCAGCATAGTCCTCTGAAGCCTAACACAAATAAAAAAAGAAAACCCTTAGCTCATTCATTTGTGTACTTTTTATTTATTCACTCACATGGCAAATGTTATCAATGTCTACTTTTTAGGAGGTGACACCCTGGATTACAGTGAGGTTTTGATCGATAGGAACTCACACTCCTAATCTCCATAATATCTAAAGTGGTACAACAAACAAGAAGAAAAACACAACCTCATTGAACCATAACCAAAAGATATTACCATCTTTCACAGAAAGATGTTCACAGAAAAAGAAACTCAAAGGCTGGCTAAGCACATAAGAGGGTGGTCACCAGGCATTTGAGACACTGAATTAAGAGACACCATTCTTAAGCATCATATCCACTGAACCTTAAAATGCTGAAAATATTAGTATCTTAATATTATGTGGATGCTGCTACATTCAAATACTGTAGGCACTGGCAGTGTGAATTGAGGCAATATTGAGAAAACTATCCAAAATTTTAATGTGCACTCCCCTTAACACTTTATTTCCCTCTTCAACTACTTTCTCCTTCCAGTGACAGAAGTAAGAGTAGTCTGGGGAACCAATCTGGTCCCCACCCTCAGGCCACATGGCAGGACAAGGAACATTGTGCCTAGGCTTGGCTAAGACAAGTACATCTGTGCCATAATAATCAATTCAGACATGGGGAAAGTTGCCGTCTATCTTCCAGTGAACTTGGAGGTTTGAAGATGGAAGCCCAAAGATCTTGCAGCCATTTGCCACTGCAAAGAAAATGGAGAAGCAATGGAGAACAGTAGAGAGAACAATTCCTTGTGATACCTCTTAAACCTTGGGCTGCTGGTCCTAAGTGTAGATCCATCCTCTTAACTACTAAATTTGTCTTTTGTATAAACTACTATAGGTTAACTTTTCTATTGATTACAACTGAAAGGCTGGAAGAGAAATGCTTATATCTACAGAAAGACTACTGTGTACTCCATGTGTCATATCACATTAACTCTAGAAAATATAACAACTCTCTAGGTGTTCATGTGGAAAAGAAATGTCTAAATGACTACAGATCATCACACCATATCACAGAACATAGGGAAAGTCATGGTGTAGAATGTGTAATATGAACTCATTTGTTTGAAAAGGCCTATATAAGTATGTATGGCAATTCATTTACCATGGAATAAACATAGTTCAGATGTATCTACATTTTAATGTACATATACACATACTGCACACATATACACATATGCATATGTAGACATAATTTTAAGTGTATAGTCAATATCAAGAAAACTCTTGAGAATGCAGATACCAAAGACTGGTTACTTCTGAAAATAAGAGATAGATGTTACCAGATGCCAACATTAAAATTGTTTTTTTTAAATGACGGTTTATAAAAATGGAATTGTGCCACAAATTGGAAAACAATTAAGACAACTTGGAAGGGAATCCAGTCATCCATGTAACAAATGATGGAGCTGAATTCATTCAGCATTTCCAAGTACTGGAGAGAAAAGATTAACATGAGCTGGCTATTCTCACTTTATTATTTTCCTTGCTGGATCCCTTTCGTCCCCATCTTTGCCTTTTCTGTGCCCTGGGAACTTGACTTCTGTGGGTCATAGCACTGAACTCCTTTGCTATGTAGTGTTTTGGTTGCCCTTTGTCAACCAGAAGCACTGGCAGAGAGCTCTCGAGGGTGGGAAAAGGGGAGTGGCCACGATGACTGTTTCCCAGGCTTACTCTGTCTACCAGCTTCACTCACCACCACTTCAGCCCCCACAGCTGGCCCCTTCTTGCATAGTTCCAAGCATATGGCACTTTAGGGAAGTCCACATTGCTGTGGCTTCTGATTTTCTACAGTCGTCCCTGGGTCTCTCACCACTTTCTTGGCTTCCCCATACCTTCCTTCTGCCATCCAGCCTTTGAGTACTCAGCTTCCTGAACGAACTACAGTTTCTACAGAGAATAAAAGATCATTTCAGAGTATGCTTGGTTAGACTTCCTGATCAACTGGGTGAAGCATGAGGAGTTGGGGAGAGAAAGACAAAAGCTCCCCAGTCTCTGCTTGGAACTGCCAAGCAAAGTTGGCAGCATCAGGGCAAGTCAGAATCTCACAGGAATAGGGAAGCTGAACTGGGTCAGGAGACAACAGTGGGTGGAGTCACTCAGGTGAGGGAACATTCTGGACTCAGTTTATCCTGAGACACACCTACTAGAATCCAGGAGTTGGAGTGGAGCAAGATGAAGAACTGAGGTATTGAGAGAGACTGCAGGTATAGCTCAGTGGTAGAGAACTTGCCTAGCATGGGGCCCTGGGTTTTCCCAGCAGCTCATAAAAGGAAGGGGAGAGGAAGGAGAGGAGAAGATGAAGGGAAAGAGGGAAAAGGTAGGAGAGAGAGAAGAAGAAAGGAAAAATGGAAGGAAGGGAGGGAGGAAAGAGATGGAGGGATGGAGAGAAGGGAGGGAGGAGGAGGGAAGGAGAGGGGGAGGGAGAGAGGGAGAGAGGGAAGTGACCTTGGGCAAAGCTTACCATGTACATGCTCATCCTTTGCCTGCCTCTGCCTCTCACTCAGCACCACTCCACTCCTTCTCTTAATCCCCAGTTCCCTTCATCCCAAGTAAGGTTACCTCTCCCCATGCTGTAGTCCACATTTTAAAGCCTTTTTGTGCTATCACCAATTTTCTAATTTTATACCCAAGAGCCTAAGCACTTTGATTTTTGCAAAATGACAGTGAACTCCTCCAATCAAGCATTCCACCCAATGAGCAAATGAATTCACATATCACTGCTGCAAGAGGGCATTTGTACAATTCTCAGAGCCAATGGCTGAGCCACTTAATTGGACAGTGAGTAGAGACAGAATCCTCCTCCTCCTGAGGAGACAAGGCAGTTTTTGAAAAGTAGATCATGAAGATCATACAATTAGGGCCATCATCTGGACTTAGGATGAGTAACATTCTTTTTTTTTAATGTACATTTGGTGTTTTCCCTGCATGTAGGTCTATATGAGGGTGTCAGATCCCCTGGAACAGGAGGTATAGACAGTTATGAGCTGCCATGGGTGTGCTGGGGATTGAACCTGGGTCCTCTATAAGAGTAGCCAGTGTTCTTAACCACTGAGCCATCTCTTCAGCCCCTAGCATTATTATTTTAAATAAAGCATAAACATACTATGGAAAAGAAGCAAAGTTCTAGCCAGTTTTAACATAAAACTGAAGCCACCCAATTGCTTGTCAGAGGCTGATGCTGAACCTGACCTGGTAAAGGTACTTGACAGGAAAGTTGGGGCTAGGAGAGTGAGTAGTTTTCCCAGGACTGTCCTAAAATCAGGGACTTCTGGACACTGAAAAATGAATATTTTAGAGCTAGCAAGTCTTATGATACCTCCATAAATCATGCCTCTTAGGCCCACCCAGACACCATAACAATGTCTGTGCCTTAAGAAGTTTTCTTGCTTAGCTGTTTTCCCTAACTTTGGAACATGGTGCATAAAATACCTTTCAGATGATATAAATCCATCCACTATAAGCCTTTTGAAGGTTTTTCTGTTACATACTGTTTTAAGCATGACACAAGAAAATATATCCTGGTTCCAGAAACATTGGCCAGTGAGGAAAAGAATGCACTCATCAACTTCTTGAAGCATTTGGCACCCACCACAGTCACCAGTAAATCTAAAGTAGACAGCCTGACATTTCCTCAAAAAAGAACCTCAGGTCTCAAAGAATATATGTCCTAATGTGAAAAATGATCAAAGCCCAGCTCACAAAATGAGAAAACTTTTCTTTGTCTAACTGGAACAATAACAACAACAATAATACTAATAATAATTATTTTGTATTATTATTATTATTACATAATTGCTTACCTAAGCAATAATTTGAGTCATTTCTATACTTAGGACTGTTAAGGATTGGATAAAAGGACATCAGTGATAACTATCAGTAATCTTCAAATTGGAAGAATGTTTGCAATATCTCAACTCCTGATTTCCTGAACTTTACCTGTCCCCCAAAAGTACACTGAGATCTTTTTAGCCATTTTATGTAGAAGAGGGCTGTGGAACTGATCTCATCCTTTTCTACGTTGTGAAAAGACAGTTGTCAGTTCCGGCCTCAGAAACAATCCAAGTTATAAACAATTTAATAGAGGTTTCCTGTCTCCTCCTTTCCCCTTTAACATGGAGCTTTCCTCCATTGTTTCCAGAGGAGACCTTCCCCACCAAGCCCCCACTCCTGAAAACCCTCCTCCTTCTCTCCATTCAAATGCTGCCAAGTTCTTCCAAAGGGAGGAAAGGATCTAATAGTCTCTGCCACTTTAACACTCTATCCAGCACTCCTGGAAGGGCTGAAGTCAGGGCCTTGACACCCTCTGAGCACATTCATTTCATTTCAGCCACTTGGGGAATCTAGTAGGCCTTTGTGATAGCCTGGGGAGATAACCATCCATTGGAACATTGTTCTATAAGAAAAAAAAAAGTGCATCCACAGTTCCAAGGGGCTTTGGGAACAGAACATTTTCACAGGGTAGGATGTGATCTACACAGTATGTTAGAGACTGAGGCATGGTTTCCACGCACCCACAATATTTCATGGGCATTTCCTAGCAATGTCACCAAAAATTAATCTAGGAGCCTTTGGAAAAGACTGTGCCAATCATCTACTTGCCTAAATTATTATAAGGAAAATGCAGGCCAAGAGTGCATTCTTTGAATGTGATTTTTGTTATTTCATAGAGCATCAAAAATAGTCTTGTTTGAAGAAATTACAATTGCCTTGGATTTCTCTTATGGATCCCATGGCTTGATGTTATTATTTTAAGTTCCATGTGGGAAACCAAGCTTAAGCTAGCAATACTACACAGGCCTTGACACTAGACAGAAAAAAAGAATTCAACAGTTGTGCCAGTACTAGCCTTGGCATCACCTGGCTAACATCAGGTATCCATTTTCTCATGAGTCAGGTTTGCCTAAGAATTTCTTTCAGCTTAACATTGTATGATTCAAATCATTTCTCCCCTGTGCTCATACATGGTTCTCCAATGGGACTCTCTCTCTCTCTGGGTGGGTACCTATAGACTTCCTGGCTTACCTATAAACACAGCTATGCCTCCTGTTTCCATGTGTTGACTTTTCCAAAACCAAGCAAAGTGGCAGTTAACATGGAGACCTCAACAGATATCATCCACTGCTCAGCACACATCATCTGCAGAACATCCTGAGACTTCCCAGGACATAATGTGAGACTCACAGTATTACAGGTTAGTATTCAGTACCATTGAAGTCCATCTACTGGCTACCCAACAGTAGAAAAAATTCTCTCAATACATTACAACCCAGTGAGTGTTAATGTTGACATGACCTTTTATTTTAGGAAATAGATAGGAAGACGTCTTGGGTTTTAAAAATGGAAAGGTTGGTGTCAGCAAGCTCTGTCAGTTGAGATAAAAAGGTTAAGTTAATGCCTTTTGCACACATGCACTTACTACCCCTCCACTGCATGTCAAAGGTCTCCTTCCAACAGTCAAAGCATGTTGAGATTAATTCAAGTCTTAACTTTGCAGGGAGGTTTCAATTCCAAGGAACTTTAGATAAAACCACCTGCTGAGTCAAAACAGTTTGCATGAGCTTTGGAATCAGACGAAAATGGGTCAGCTAACTATGGCCTACAGGTCAAAGCTGATTCACCATCTCTTTGTAAGGGTACCTAAAATCACTCTTGATATTTTCCAAGAGCTGGAATAGAATACCTACTTCTTTACATAATGCACATGGCTCTCTGACACACTATGAAATAGTTGAGGATTTATGACATATGGTATATTGCCCACAAAGATGAAATATTGACTATCAGGCCCTTTGTAGGGCAAGTGCCAACCTTAAAAAGCAGACCCATTCTTTCCCTTGATCCTGGCACTAAGCATGTCTCCTGCCCTCTGTGAGCTCAATTTTCTCAGTCTAAATTAAGGAGGAAGATACCTAACTTGCAGGTGTCTCTGATGATGCCTGATATCACACAGGTTGGTTCTCTGTCCCGTCTTCTGCCATGTCTTTCTCTATGTGGCTCTCAGGGGCACCAAGCCAACACACACTGGCAAAGTTCTGATTTGTAACAGAACAGGGCAACTAAACCATATCTGGGACTCTGGGTCTATTTTAATAAACATTATTTTTGGCCAGTGCCTGGACTTTCTACTATTTCCCTTTCAATTGAGGTAAAAGTGGCTATTAATGAGTTGGCATCTACCACTTTTTCTGTTATCCTCCTGGGGAACTCTTGACCAAGAGCTAGGTATGCTTTAGTTATGAAATTGATAAACCAGATAAGTAAATAAGTCTTCAAAGTTGGAGGGTCTTGGACATCTTTTCCCATGAAAATTGGAATTATTTATTTGACATGCAATTATTGTGATGCATAATAACTCCCACAGTGAGAACCCACATCACATAGTCCTTTAAGAATTCCCTGTATTCTCTGGCTTTCTCTGTACTTTCATTCAAAAATTAGCTTACCACTAAGTCAAGTCAAGAGAGAATATAATATTCTCAAACCTCAGAAGGAAAGCATGATGTTTAGAAAATTAAAATAGAATTGGGTGGTTTTTTTGCCTATGTAAAAGGAATACCTTCTTGCAGAATGAACTGTAGAAGGGAGCTAGCCTGCTCAGATGTCACTATGAGCCTGTACCTTTGTGATGTTGTCCATCTAGTTCTCTAGGCTTTTCAGTCACCATATCAGGGTAATGGGTGAAGTGATTTTTACCCCCAGGATGGATAGGGGTGACGGGAGGTAACTCATCTAGCACATTATGACCTGTCACAATGCCAGCACATAACACTTCTCAGTGATGGTTCAACAGTTTGTTCTTCAGTGCAGAACCAGACTCCAAATAAGGGTTTGGGGTTGCCATTTGGTTATATCTGCCAGCACATAAAAGATGTCAGGAAATATTTGCAAGTGTGCTAATAGAATGATATTTCTAGCTTCAGCTTTTAGATGGAAATATTGATTAATCATCCAGAAAGAATGATGTGAACATGTTCTTTTCTGTGGGAAATACATAACTCAATGGACGGGACAAGCTGCTTAGCTGGTTGGCTTGGCTGTCAGCTTTGTTACACAACAGTCACTAGCACTCTCTAGGTCTGGGAAATAATAGACATCTCGCCAATGTCTTTCTAAAAACGTGTTAATGAAATGAAACCTACTTTGCACACTTAAGCACACAGGTCTCTGAATTCTCATGAAGTGAACTCAGCCTCATAGTCAACACCCAGGGTGTGACTCACAGGACTAACTAGCTCTCAGTCATTCTTTCTTCTGGTTGCTACTCTCCCAAGTATAATCCCTCTTCTGGCTTCTAATAGCACAAATTAGTGGTGCTTGGATCTGCAATACATGTCACTCTATTCATGCAGTGAGTGATCTTTCATGCTCAGCTTCTTTGTTCATTGCTCTTTTATAGGATTTATCTATATAGATTTATATCATTTAAAGTTAGATCATTGATAACCCATATAGTATAGCACCCCATTTTGTGAATATGTTACAAGGTATTTTTTGCTGCCATATAGATACTTCTGTGATTCCATCTTAAGGATATTTGAACATTCTACATGTTTGTTCAGGAACTACTGCATGTGTTTCTGTTGAAAAAACACCCATAAGTGGCCATGCTGAGTACTAGGATAGCCTACATTTGGCCTTAGGAGATACTGTGAGCATTAGAGCTCAGATGGCAAGGTGTCCTGGCAGCTGGAGGGCAAGGAATACCACAAAGTCACACTGCACAACAAACCTCATACAAGAGATTTATTGGGAGGGAAAGAACCAGGAGGGTGGCTGCCTCTGCTCAGGCGAGAAACAGCCACAAACTGGCAGGATACAGGGTTTATATAGAGTTTCTTGGAACTTTTCAGGGTGGAGATTGGTGGAATTTTATGTCCAGAGGTTGGGCTTTTTACTCTGTAGGGTGGGGGCAGAGTTCGGGGGCAGTGAGAGGATTTTGTGGATGGAACCTGGCAGTTAGAAGTCCTCAGGGGGATGGGATGGGCTACTCCTGTGGTTCAAGGGGCTTACAGATACACTAAGCATTTCTCCAGAAAGTCTATCATTTTTTTATTCCTGCCAGTAGTGTGTCTGGTTTCAGCGGTCCCACAATGCTATAGTTTGAACATGTCCCCCAGTGTCCATGTGTTGGGAGTGTGATCCCCAGTGTAGAGATGCTGAAAGGTGAAGACTTGTGTTGTCTATGTCAGGAGGGATCTGCCCTGAAGAATACATTAATGTTATTATGGCAGAAGTAGGTCTATTATTGTCAGGGTGAGATACTTGGGGACAAGTCTGTCTCCCTCTTGTCTGCTTGCTCTCCTTTCTCCCTATACACATGCATTGTCAATAACCAGAATAATAATCAAATTTTATTTGATTGATCAGTATAAACTCACATATAAACTAGACTAAGAAAAACAAAGACAGACATGCTTGCCAACCATCTGTATCCTCCATAGCTTTCACTGTTCATTATTCTGATAAATAAATATCTGCATACATTTTCCTAGTCATAAAATATTCTGCTGTAAGGATGAAAAAGAAGTAAATACAAAGAGTGCAGGTTAAAGGCACATCACAAAGAGTCCACAAGAAACATAAGGGTCCTGAACATGTATCATCTCAATAGAAAGAATCATCATCAAATACACGTGGAACTTAATTTATATGCTGGCTGACTCAACCCTTCCCCTTTCACTGCATATTTAACAAAATTCTATAATAAATTACTATTTTCTCATCGTCCCACATTTTTACCTCAGAACTGAATTTTCTTTGCACTGCTGCCTGAGTCTCCCAAGAGAAACTTAATGGAATTTGAGACAGTGGCAAGGAACAAGTGGGAGAAACCGGTGAAGATTGGGCTCTAGACCCAGTAAGAATCAGTAAATATCAATGTGTGCTTCTAAATGTAAAGGAGTGGGCAGGAGAAGCCTGGACATATTCAATATGTGTCATCTACAGGGACCATTAGTTGATACATGGAAATAAATACCGTGTATTTGTACAGATTTTTCCAATTTATGAACTTCCATAGAAATCTATGAGACATCTAAAAAGAAGCAAGTCCTGTGAAAGAAGCATGCTGAAGGACTGCTGAATAGCTGGCCTCACACCAGAACTTGAACTATAGCAATCAGGCAGGCTGTCCCTCTGTAAATGGGGGCTTACGACAATAGGAAGAGAGGTTTCACACTCTCTTTACTTAGTTTATGTATCTGTGTCAGAGACTCCTCTGCTCTCCTTCCAAGACATTTCCTATGCAACACAGATCCCTATTTCTCACACCAACTCAAGGCAATTACAGTTTTCCTACAAAATGTTCTTAAGCACATGGCCTGTGCTTCATAATTCATAACAATAGCTGATAGTTATCCAACACCCACTTCATGCCAAGCAATGTGTTAAATGAATTACATGTACTGTTTACTTTAATTTGGTTTAATCTCTTGAAATCAGAGTCACAAACACATAATTCACTAGGACTCATATAAATCTAGATCCATTCCCTCTAGCATCTGGAGCTCCTCTCATTTTGGCTAAAGGATCATGAAAATTTTTTTTCTTTACCATATCCATGCCTATTGATTCTTAATGTTCCACAATTGAAACATTTTCCCTGTGCATTTGTCTTAGTTAGAGTTTTCTATTGTTGTGAAAAGACACCATGATCAGGGCAACTCTGATAAGGAAAACATTTCATTGAGGTGGAGAGCATGGTGCAGGCAGAAATGGTGCTAGCTACATCTTGGCTTGCAGGCAACAGGAAGTCAACTGAAAGTCATATTGAGGAGAGCTTGAGCAAAAGAGACCTCAGAGCCCACCCCCACAGTGACACACTTCCTCCAACAAGGCCACACCTCCTAATAGTGCCACTCCCTTTGGGGACCATTTTCTTTCAAAGCACTACAGTGTTTACGCTTATCTGATGCATTCATGTTTAATGGTCTTATTATCAACCAATAACATCTCATTAAAAGGAAAAAAATCTTTTGTAACATGGAGACCTGAGATAATGGGCTTTTAAGAATTAACAGGCCATGAACTTTTAAGTAATGTTCTTTAAATTTTAGGGGTTTGTTTTTGTTTTGTAGATTTATTGCAACTACAGGCAATTCCCTGAGACTCTGAGGGAAAGACCAATGTAGTAAGATAAAGTAGACATCAAATTGTTCTTAAAGCTTCAACATAATGACCAAGTAAGCACCTATTCCATTATTTATTACCTGAAACTAGGTTTAATTATATTACCTACAAAAGTACTGAGTATAAATGGGTGTGGCTTAAGGAAATAACAGATAGATGCAAAGTTCTATATAATTCATTGAGACAGTGAGGATTCTTTCATTCCATTGTGGCCTACTGAATATATACATTGACAGTTAACATCAGGAGAAATACATGTCCATCACTGCCATCCAGCTCTATTGCCACTGAGGTAGAAAGACCCCCACCATCTCTCCTCTCACCTTTTACTTTATTGATTCTCTGGTCTTACCCAACTCCAATCCTTTTTCCACACTTAGTCAGAGAGAACTTTCAAAATTGGAGTGTTTTAGTCCCTTATATTGGCTACTCTTTGGCTATTCCCTGACTCCTGAGCTAAGTTCCAAATGCTTGATAGTTCCAACAAGGATT
>CABHPH010079482.1:1447-3947 GCA_902168325.1 Peromyscus nudipes
TGTGGTACCCCCTGTTTCCCTCCCTTCCTAGACACCAGGAGGCAGGCCGAGTGTTCCCACTACACTCTGCTGCCTCCCAACAGGCCAGAATGCAGTGGAGCCAACTCACCCATGGACTAAAGCCAGAGTCTATCCTTCGCCCTTTGGGTCGGCTTGAGTATTGTGTCCAGTAACAGAAAGCCGATTATTTAAACATCGTTGAAAAATAATACACATTTCTTTCTGGCTTTGTGTGTCACCTGTCTTTACACTCTGAAAGTTTATTTCACTTCCTAGTAATACTTCATTTTACAGATTTTTCACTCGCTGCCTAAAGTAACAAATATTCTTTCAGAATCTCTAGGGCTACGCAGCAAAGTGTTGAGGAGTATCGAAGAGCTCAGGACCAGGATGGACTCCCTTTCTTCCGGAATCCCTGATGAGTTTGTCTGTCCGATAACTAGAGAGCTTATGAAGGACCCCGTCATAGCATCAGGTATGAGTGGTGGCCGCCAGCCTCGGGGTGACGTCCACAGGGAGGATAATGCGCACTTCGCACAAGTTCCTTTACATTTGGGCTGTGTTCAAAATTCCATTTTGTTTCTCATAAGTAGGTTTTTTTTCCTTAAAAAAATCATTAGATCCAAAGTAAAAAATTGTACACATATGTTTTATAATAAATTGGACATGATAAATTGGAATCGAGACAAAGGATTAAGTTTTGAAATTTCACTTAAACTTATGTGAATACCAGATGTCAAGACATCTGTATTGTGTGTATGGTGTGTGTGTGCAGGTGTGCATGCACGCTCAGAGAAGGACATTGGGTGTCTTTCTCATCACTGTCTGCCTTACTTCCTTAAGACACATGCTTGAACCTTGCAGATTAGGCTAAGCTGGCTGGCCAGTGAGCTCCCAGGATCCACCGGTCTGTGACTCAGTGCTGGAGTTCTAGGCATGCGTTAGCCATGCCAGGCTTTTATGTGGGTGCTGGTGGTGTGGACATGAGTCTTCATGCTCATGTCTGCACAGAAGACTTTTAGCCGCTGAGCCAGCTTCCCAACCCTCAAGATTTAAAATGACTGCCTGGATCTGACCTTTTGTTGTGTCTATCATGAATTTAAATGATTCAGAAACAAGAATTTAAAGATTATGAAGTTGGAACATTTGATATCAATTTCTGCATCAGTATACAGACATGCTCAGCAGAATGTTTTTGGTTGATTTATCTTGTTGCACACATCAGTAATTAATTCTTTTTATATAAAATTTATTTAGCTCTATTTTATGTGCATTGATGTGAAGGTGTCGGATATCAAAAGCTGTCGGGGTCCAGCCCGATAGCCTTCACCCAGAGTTCCAGAAGAGACGCTCCCAGTGGCCGATTAATCTGAGGGATTCTCTAATAAATCTACGTACACGAAATTCTTTAGTCCATTCACTTTATTTTCCTGAGTCAGTTCTCTCTCTACACAGCTTCTCTTCTGCTCTCACACTTAGCTCCTTTCGTGCCTGATTCTGCCTCTTTCTGCTGGTCCCTCTAAGTGCCAACCTAATTCCTTCATCTAGTTCTTCCCCACCTGGCTCTTCCTCATCTTCCATCTTGACCTTCTAGTTCTTTCTTCTAGCCCTCCAGTCTCGTTCTTCCCATCTCAGTTCGTTCCCTTCCAGTTCTTACCCATCTATTTCTTCCATTCTCTTTTTTCTTCTCCATCCTTGAACTGAAAATAAAACTATCTTTTATCCCTTTGGCCTTTATCTCTCCAAGCTGTCTCTGCTCTTGCCATTTTCTGGCAGGGTGGGAGAAGTGTATTTGATGGCTAGGCAACTTCCGTCACAGCCAGATGTACCTGTAAGAAGGAACCCTTTAGTTCGGAGTTCATTGTTAAGGGTGGGTCTGACACTAGAGATAAGACTTTGGAAAGGAGAAAGTTAAGCTTAATTAGCACATCCACCAGGCCTTCTCAAACAGGTAGTCTGGATGCTTAAGTCTGTTTTTAGAGAATCTGGGAGGTATCTCCGATAAGATACTTTTGTCTGTCTGGGAATGGTCCTGGCCGGATGCTGCTAATGATGATAATTACAGAAAAGCCTGAAATTAGGGATTTTTGACTGTTTATTGGAGCACAGTTGGAGAAAGTTATACAAATACTTTAATTGTATAGGGGGAAATTGTGCCCAATGAATGATGGAAAAGCCGCACTAGCATACGAGAAATTCATAGCAGGAAACAGCTAATATTCAAAAGCCAGTGTCACCAAGACTCCTTGAGCCTTGGCCTCATCCTCTGGAAAGTCCTTGGCTTCTTCCAGGTCTAGCTCTGTCACAGTCAGCTGAACTCCTACTTCATATATTTTTTGGCCTGCAGCACAGGTCCCCTGGACCTGGAGTTACAGACAGTTGTGAGCTGCCATGTGGGTGCTGGGAATGGAACCCAGGTCCTCTGGAAGAGCAGCCAGTGCTCATAACCTTTGAGCCATCTCTCCAGCCCCAATTCATTCCTTTTTACTGCTGAATAGTG
>CABHPH010079482.1:8947-13963 GCA_902168325.1 Peromyscus nudipes
TATGAGTGCCTGGTACCTTAGGAAGTCAGAAGTAGAAATGGGACCCCAGGAACTAGAAATAGTTAAATTTCAA
The DNA here is from genome assembly GCA_902168325.1 of Peromyscus nudipes. Lineage (NCBI taxonomy): Eukaryota > Metazoa > Chordata > Mammalia > Rodentia > Cricetidae > Peromyscus > Peromyscus nudipes. Next base: position 9,021 of record CABHPH010079482.1, read on the forward strand.
ACCTGGGACCAAATGTGCCTATTTAATATATCAGAGCAGACCTGACGACCAAGTTCTCCCAGCATCCCTCAGTTACAGGGTATGGCTGGCAAACCCTAACCCCTACCCTGAACTCTTCAGCCCAGGGCCTGGGCTGCCCTTCCCCCAGAGGCTCTTCTCCATATAATCCAGACATTCTGGTCACCTGCCTTTTGGACCCTTGGCCTCTTGGCTACTGCACCTGGTTCCTGTCTCCTCTTCCCACCCACAGCTCAGTCTTGTCATGTCCACTCGGGACCCTCCTAGATGTCCCTGCCCCTGACTATGCTCTCCCACATCTCTATAATAAACTTTCCCCTCCGCCATACCTACGAGCAGTCATGCCCTTTTATTTATTTATTTATCTATTTATCTATCTATCTATTTATTTATTTATTTATTCATTCATTCATTCATTCATTTAGTTATTTTCATTCAGAGTTAAGGCTGGTTTGGGACACTATGTGGATGTTATAGTCAGAGATTCAGGAATCTGATCAAGACTGGAAGCCAGTTTTAGAAAAGGGTGTGTTTGATGGGTTTTTAGACTTTCTGGCACAGGTGAATCATGGTGGCACTTACCTCCAATTCAGGAGGACCCTGAAGTTCAAGGTCACCTTCAGCTATATGGCCTGTTAAAGGCTGGCCTGGGACACTTGATAGCCTGTCTCATAATAAAACTAAACACAAAATCAACCAAGCAAACAAAAACAAATGTCAAAGGCAGCAGTGGAGAATCTTATTCTAGAGGCTGTAGGCACCGCCTGGCCTCCTAGAGGTCGGTCACCCCTGCAGATACCACTGGGACTACTCACATGCAACCTGCAGGGATGATATGCAGCTTACGATGACATACATATATCCATGCTTGCCTTATCCAGTGCAAATGTTTCAGACCATGGTTGTCAGGCTTGCTCATACACTAGGATGTTAAGGGTACAGTATCACTAGTTGGAAGTCAGCATGGTTCATACTGAGTTGTAGACTATCTCTGGATGTATGTCCATTCCCTACTCATAAAAGCAGAAACAATCTGTTCTAGGCTCAAGCCATTAGCACTCAGTAGGCTAAGGCAGGTAGGTAAGTTCCCACGTATTTGCAACCAGCCTATCTACCCCAAGAATGCCAGAGCAGCCTGCACAACATGAAAACATGATGAATATACAAACTTATTAATGAATTTTTAAAAGCCTGGTGGCTCAGTGGAAAGGTGTTCCATCATTCATGGAGCACCACAGAAAATACGAAATTAAAAACTTTTGTAAATGAGGGGCTGGAGAGGTGGCCCAGCAGTTAAGCGTACTTAGGCTGCTCTTCCAGGTGACTGGGGTTCAATTCCTAGAGCCCACATAGTGGCTCACAACCCTGTCACTCCAGGTCCTGGGAATCAAGCGCCCTCTTCTGGCCTTGGCCTCCACAAGCACCAGAAATACACATGGCAAACAATGAATTCAGAAACAATGCTCATATAAATAACTATTTTGTGAATGAAAAGCACTGTGGACATTTAATCACAAGATTGTCCCAGTCTGCTGTGCATAAATAAAATACCACTTAGAAATTTTAAAAATTGCCTGACAGTGGTGGCGCACACTCTTAAATGCCAGCACTTGGTTGGCAGAAGCAGGTGGATCTCTGAGTTCCAGCCAAGGCTACACAGAGAGACCCTGCCTCAAAAAAGAAAAAAAAAAAAAAAAAAAAAAAAAGAGGGAGAATCAATGTAAATCCACCTTTTACTTTCTCCTGTTTCATAAACATATAATGAGTAAGTTCCTTTACAGAAAACTGCCAGATCTAGCTGTCCTTTTTTGTAACCACTGCTTTGGGACTTTTTAAACAGATACCAAACTGTATTTCTTTTGTTTCATAGGTAGACCCCTCCATCTTTTATTGTAGAAAGAAATATATTTTATTCTACACAATTTACAGTTTCATTGTGGGCAAAATGTAAAAATGAGTTCCACAAAGTGGTGTTTTAAATTGAAATCTGTACAGAAATTATGCTATTATTTCAATTGTTCTTTAACTTAGAACCATCATTAAGCCAAGTATCTCTGTATTGTTTGTTTTTATAAAGTAGGAGATTGCTGGCTAGCTTTTCACTTAAAAGTTAACAATCACTGAAAGTCACTGGCTAGAAAAGGCAGTTTAAGTTATTTTTAGATGTGTGGGGATAGAGAAATGGCTTAGTGGTTAGGAGCACTAGCTGTTCCTCTAGAGGACCCAGGTTCAATTCCCAGCACCCATGTGGTGGCTCACAACTGTCTGTAACTCCACTTCCAGGGGATCCAGGGCACCAGGCATGCAGGCAAAATACCCAGACACACAAAGTAAAATAGATGTGTTAAGATTTCATATAAAGCAAAATACCTGAAAACTACTAATTTTCCAAGTGCTGGCTTTTTATCTAAACCGACATTGCCAAACAACTCCGTCTTCAACAAGACATCCTCCCCCACCCCCGCCCCCCGGGGACGCTGTGGCCCAGGGGTTGGTTCAGAAAGAGGTGGGAGCATTGCCCAGTGCCCTCTGACCTGCAGCTTCCCGGGATTTCACTTCTTGCCTGGATAATAAGCATGTGCTGTCTTTATCAAGACTGAAATCAGAACAGCAACTCTGTCAGTCCTCACACACTGGCTGCTGTCCAGGGTGGTCAAGACAGGAGCTATGCACTCCTCAGCACTGCTCTGGCCTTCCTGTCCCATTCTGTGTTAGCCTTGAAACAGTGCTGAGTACTAGAAACGGCTAGGCTTCCAGCAACGTCAGGAACAAGGCAGTAACCTAAACTAGTTACTAAGCTTCAGATTCAAAGTCAGTCTTTCCTGGAAGTTAGTCTTTCCTGGCAGGTGATGGTGGCCAAAGGAGAGAGTCCATCTTTTGGAAGGAGTCCCCACAGGTAGATCCCCTTGCTCAAGTAAGGCCCACACCCACGCACATAATACACAGCATGAACTGGATTTAATGGGCTAGTAAAAACAAAACCATTTAGCTGGGACAGTACATATTGATAGGGATATGGGGAGACTGGAGGAAGGAAATTGGGGCTATGGTCCTATTTCCTTGTATGCATATGAAATTCTCAAGTAAAGTATTTTTAAAAAGTACTTGTGAATAGCAGAATATCATTAGAGATCATTTCATTCACACACACATTAATCCATGCACATACGAACACCTGATTTTTGACAAAGAAGCCAAAAGTATACAATGGAAAAAAGAAAGTATCTTCAACAAATGGTGCTGGCATAACTGGATGTCAATATGTAAAAGATTACAAATAGATCCATATCTGTCACCACGCACAAAACTCAAATCCAAGTGGATCAAAGACCTCAACATAAATCCAGTTACACTAAACTTAATAGAAGAGAAAGCAGGAAGTACTCTTGAACACATTGGCACAGGAGACCTCTTCCTAAATAAAACACCAACAGCACAGACACTGAGCACAACAATTAATGAATGGGACCTCTTGAAACTGAGAAACTTATGCAGGGCAAAAGACACGGTCAATAAGACAAAAAGACAGCCTACCGAATGGGAAAAGATCTTCACCAACCCCACATCAGACAGAGGATTGATCTCCACAGTATATAAAGAACTCAAGAAACTAGACATCAAAATACTGAACAATCCAATTAAAAAAATGGGCTAAAGAGCTAAACAGAGAATTCACAAAACAAGAATCACAAATGGCTGAAAGACATTTAAAGAAATGCTCAACATCCTTAATCATCAGAGAAATGCAAATCAAAACGGCCCTGAGATACCACCTTACACCTGTCAGAATGGCTATGATCAAAAACAATAATGACAGTCAATGTTGGAGAGGATGTGGAGCAAAGGGAACACTCCTCCACTGTTGGTGGGAATGCAAGCTTGTACAACCATTGTGGAAATCAGTATGGCAGTTTCTCATAGAATTAGGAATCGAACTACCTCAAGACCCATCCATACCACTCTTGGGCATATACCCAAGGAATGCTGATACATACCACAAAGATACATGCTCAGCTATGTTCATAGCAGCACTATTTGTAATAGCCAGAACCTGGAAACAACCTAGATGCCCATCAACTGAAGAATGGATTAAGAAAATGTGGTACGTATATACAATGGAGTACTACTCAGCAGAGAAAAACAATGAAAGCATGAAATTTGCAGGCAAATGGATGGAACTAGAAAATATCATCCTGAGTGAGGTAACCCAAACCCAGAAAGACAATCATGGTATGTACTCACTCATAAGTGGATTCTAGATATAAAATAAAGAACAATCAGACTACAACTCACAGAACTATGGAGGCTATATATATAGCATGGAGGTCCCTAGGACGACTATGGCTTATAATAAATTTCGGTTTTACTCAATCACTGAGCAAGCCTCAATGAAACATCTTACTATCAAGAAAAATGGGCCTTGGTGGTACGTGTTACTGGAGTTGTATCCATACCAGTGGATGTCCACACACAACCCAGAAGAGAATTTAACATTGCTGCTGCCGCTGTCGCTGTTATAGCAATGGCGCCCACCACTGCTACTCTTTCTGGGATTACCATTTCACAATTGCTTACTACAGCTAGCACAATGGAGACCCTGGCAACAAAAGTAGCTACCACAGTTAGTTAATCTTTCATTCTATTGGACATGATAAATTTAATTCAGTAGTTATGTACATCTCGATTGGCTTTGAAAATTATAAATTTATAAACTCAAGTTCCAGTTGCTTTTGGGATACTATCTTACAAGGACACACCAACGTACAGTATGGCTCGTTAAAGAAGAGAATGGCTCAGTTGCCTTTAGCCTACTGGCTATGGGTGAGATAGGACCTCTGTTGGTCTTTTCTGTATCGAACACACAGATTGCAAGCCCAGTGCCACTTTGAGATCTTTGGCAGCAGTTAACTCTGCAGCTCACACAC
>CABHPH010079523.1:0-14708 GCA_902168325.1 Peromyscus nudipes
CGCGTGCGTGCGTGCGTGCGTGTGTGTGTGTGTGTGTGTGTGTGTGTATGACTGAAATTTAATAAAATCCTCTTGTATTTTCTGATCCTCTTTCTCACTGTTTCCACCCACAGTGCCTCCCCTGCTCATCTGCAGTGGATTTCCTCCCCTCCACCCTCTGCTATAACTCTGCTCACAATGGGGGTGTGTGTGTGAATCTGATGAATTAAATTGTTCTCCCCCAATTCCTATATTGAAGTCTTCACCCCTGCCCCCATACCTCAATATATGCTATTTTATGGAAAGGTGATTTCCAAGTACAAGCTAGAAACAGAATGCTGTAGTTAGATCTTAGAATGTCTCAAAAGATCTATGTGTGGAAGGTTCGTCCCCCAACCCCAACTCCACCCCATCCCCTGATCCTATTTCTAAGTGCAGGAACCTTCCAGAGTTGGGCCTAGTAGAAGGGAGTTAAGTCATCTGGGACGGCCCTTGAAGAGGACTTTGGAAGCCCTGTCTATGTGTCTCTCTCCTGGTTTCCTGACCACCATGGGTAAACGGGCATCCTTGTCATGTGCTCAGTCATTTTGTCTCCCTCAGAGCCAAAATAAGCCTGTCCTTATTAGACGTTGATCGCTATAGGCATTTTGACATCATGACAGAAAGTGCCTGACACATGAGGACGAAGGTAATTAGTCAAATGCAGGAATTCTGGAGTAAGCTGGGCCTCTCACCTAACACGACTGGTGTCTTACAAAAAAGGGGTACATCTGGTCACAGACACCCACAGGGAGAGAGTCAGGGGAAGATCAGCACTGACCGTGGCACAGGCCAAGAAGCCATAAGAAGCCTGCAAGAGGCTCCAGCAGGCGCTGGGCTTTCAGGAGGAAGCCCCGCCCATTGTGTGGACCACACATTTCTGCTGTTTAATCTCCTCAGTTCCTGGTACTTTGTTTTGGCACCTGTAACAAGCCAATATGGTGCATTCTCCCCTGCTCTGTATTTACCTTCAACTTCAAACCACACACCTGCCTGGCCTGTCTTACTTAGCCAGAGGTCCCCAATACCTCAGATATCTGTGCGGTTGGTTTGCATTAGTAACCACGCTCAACTTCTGTGACATCATTCTGTGAACCCACACACGGCTTCTCCGGGTCCTCTTTCATTTTCTTCTATCTACCCTACTGCTCAAGGGAAAGACCTAGGTGACAGTCGATACCTCCTTTATAATATCTCCTCCCTCCCTACACCGAGCATCAAATCCCAGCTTCTCTTGCTCTCTTTGGAGCCTTTTCCCTCCATTTCAAACTCACCTCCACTCCCTTCCTAGGTTGGACTCGCCTTGTGAAATTCTCTTTCTGCAGTGGAAATCTTACAACATCACTTGCCAGCTTGACATCTCCCAGAGGGTCCCCTTAGCTTGCAGCCAAATGTCAAGGCCCCAGTTTACCGACAAGAACAGAGACCTAACTCCCTTGCCATCCACCACAGGGCATCTGTCCCCGTTGCTCCGGTTCTCCCCATACTGCCGCACTCAGGATCAGTTCCCAGCCTCTTTGTTCCAGAAGCCCGTTAAGCTCCAAATTTCGCACGCTTGGTGGGGAGGCAGCGGCAGCAGCGGGGTCTCTGGATTTCAGAGTGACTGAAATCCCCCTCCCCCGGGCCCCGCCCGCGCGCGCCGCCCTGCATTTCTTTGACAGTAATTTTGCGGGACTGGGAAATGGCAAGTCTTCCTGGCCTAACAAGCACTGCGCTAGACCGCACAGCACTTGAGACTAGCGACTTCATGCTTTCTCCTAAGTGAGGATCCTAAGTGAGGAAGGGAAGCATGGAGAAGGCAGCTATTTTGCCCAAGCTGTTTCCGAGAGTGAAAAGTCAGCCCGCAGAGACCGCACTTCCTCATCGTTTTCAGCGCTGACTGTATCATGATTGACTCATGGAATGGAATTAAAGCAAACGCCGAGCTTTCTCCCCTCCGTCACGTTCAGCAGGGTTTGCTTTCAATACCGAATGCCCGGTGGTGGAGGCCGGCTGCTGCTGCGTTGAACTCGCTCAGCCGGGTGCAGCTGAAGTCACTTCCCCTGCGGGGACAGAGCGTGCTTTAGTGGGGTGGGCGGAGTGGGGGGCGGGGGAGGATGAGTTTTCCGCAGTAGACCTGAAAACCTAGCCAGCCGCGGATTGGCGCATCCCAGCTGCGGCCGCCTTAGTCATCCGAGTGGTTCTGGAACTGGGCACCAACTTGCGTGTTTGTCCCCGGCTCTTTGTGCGCCGATCAGCTGTGGCGTGGGCTCTGGCATCTAATCCAGGATTTGCCTCTGCGCGAGGCTTATGGAAAACAGATGTCTCGCCGCTCGGGGACTGAGCACAGAATGGAAGTGACCCAGAGGGGAGCTGCCTGGCACCGACGACACGAAGGGAAGGCCCCGGCAAGGCCCGCGGGGCCAGCTCTGTTGCTCGCGTCGGTTCTCTCCGCTGAGCCTGCAGCGTAGACGGAGTCCCGCGAGCCAACGAGCGGTGTGACCTTGAGACGGCGTGGGGCGGGAGAGCGGGAGCCGGGGACTGCCGCCACCTGAGGTCGGGGCGCAAGCAGCAGCCGCGAGGGTCGCGGTAAGTGTCCCTGCGAGCTGGGCGAGGGCACCCGGGCTTGGGCTGCCGTCAGCCCGCCAGCACTGTTCCCCGCGTCCCGCGGACCCCCTGCCGCCCCTGACTTGCGAGGAACGCTTGCAAAGTCATTTGGCTCTGGAGAAGAAAGCAATTCTGCAATCTTAAAGCTTGGAATGGGCAGGCTTCCTGTCCCCCGCCTCCCCCGCCCCCCTCCAACTTTCTATTTCTTTTCCTTTCAAAAAACGTTCTTTCTCTTAGAAGGGACTACTCAGGTAGATTCCCTTCGGATTAGTATCTGCACTTACCCTCTGGCCAAGCTCATGCTACACTTCTGGTTTATTAAAGGGGGGAAATGTTGCCATTTGGGGCTTTTTGATAGATGGACGGTGAAAACTGCATGCTGCTGTCCCTGTCCAGAGGTAACGGGTTGGGGGTGGGGAGGAAGCCTGTCCTAAGACATGCCTGTCAGATGCTTTAAAGCATTCGGTGAACCCCAGATCCTTCCCTACCTGTACTCCAGTCAATTCCAGGGAGCAACTGACTCCTTTTCTGCACCCCTTTACTCTATGGCAGAGACAGGATTAGATTCAAACGCTTTTTGGGATTTTGGGGTGTATTTGTTTATTTTGAGGGGCTGGAGATCAAATGCCCTGGCTGAACTAATGGGCTACTGCTCCAGCTCACAAATGCTTTTTAAACAGGTACATTTCAGAGCACTTGGAGTTCTGGGAGTCTAGAGATATGAGAGGTTGTTCTTGTGACAGGATGCTCATCTATGCCCCCACCCCCCAAAAAACAGTTTGGGGCCCTTTTTTCTTTAAGACGGAGGTTAACCTTCACACCTGTATCCTTAGAATATAGTTATAAGCTCAGTACAGCATAAGTAGTATTTCCAGATTCCTTTATGGGGGGGGGGGGAGCGGGAGTTATCGTGCTGGATTGTACGTGACCTCTAGTCTTAGATTTCCACTTGATTTCACCCTTGGCAGAGCTCGCGCCTGCCCTTCAACTCCAAAGAACAAAAGAGCAGCAATGATTCAGAGCCCACCACATCCTTGACCAAAGACATAAAGTATTTTATAGACTTTTTATGGCGCACATTACATTTCCATCCTGTTCAAACACAGGCTCATATAATGATTAAAGATCAATTATAAAAAGAAAGACTCTGCCTCCCTTCTGCCTTGAGTAAATATGGATTTTGATAAGCTGGGCAGGGCCTTCCACACTCAGGATCGAGTACAAAAGGTTCACACCATAGCTCACTGGCTCCATATCAGCGTTGTCTTTTCCTAGCCACTTCCCTTTCCTTCCCTCCCTGGTCTGCAGAATTTCACTTCACTCAATTACCATGACCTCATTTTGGACTGTGGCGTGTGTGATGCCATCACCTTTCATCAACATTTGTTTAGGTGAAAATGTTCCTTATCTGTATTTTCTGAGAACATTTACCCAAACCTAACCTTTATTTTATTTTATTTTTAGAAAACTCTCTATATAATAAATAGTACTGTATTTGTCAAAAAAATGTAGCATCCATAACTTTAATTATTCTTTTATCATCATGTTACTGTGGGCTTGTATGGATTACTCTTTGGTGAGACTGTAGTTTCTATTTCATACTGAAGTACAAGTGGAAGGAATTTCTCATAGGACACTAAATATAAATGGGTTAGAAAGCATAATCATTAACGTCTCATGCTCTGACCTTTTCTTTGGTCTGCCCTTGGGTTGAATTCCATCCATTGACTCTTCAGGAAGAGGCTGATAGTCACATGCAGGTCAAGAGTGGTCTGTTTATGTGCTCTTCAAGCTACAGTAATTTACTACTCTCCAAATTCTTCACCATGAAAACCTGGCCCATTTAGTGGAGATACCCAACTGGGTAATATTACAACTTCCAAGGAAGCTTTGGGAATGAAATCCTAGGATCCTGGACTCCTGGAAGGATACCATAATATCCCCTTTTCCTCACCACTGCTGAATATAAGCTTGCTTAGTTTATCCCATATCTGTCTTGGATAATAAACATGTAAAAGGCAGTGTTAGCCTGATCATTTTACACACTGAAAGTTTATTCTGGCAGGTTCTTCAGATATGCTTTTATATGCAGCTGCTAATGATGAAGACTGGGACAGTGATAGTGTCCTCCAGAAAAATCACTCCAGAGTGTCTCCTTGAGTGGCCTGTCTGAGAGAATTATCATGAAAGCCTGGAGGCAAAGATTGAGGCCTTATCAGACTGTCATCAAAGTTGGCTCCTTGCATCCTTGGCTCCCAAAGCTAAGGTTCAATCAACTGCAGATGTTACCTTATTGCTGACATTCATTATTCAGTGAGACCTATCATGGTAGCAAGTCCTTACTGAACAAGAACCCCCCCTTTTTGTGTGGCCATTACTCCCTAAACAATACAATACAGCAGAACAGTAATTCAAAACTGCATAGGTATTACACGTGGTTTGAGATGACAAAATGTACAAGGGATTGGCATGGGTTATGTGCAAATAGTGTGTGGTTTTAGAGAAGGGACTGACTTACCTGCAGAGGTTAGTGTCCACAGGGGTGAGGATGCCCTTGAACCAACCCCTTCAGATGCTAAGGAACTGCTCTATTTCTTATAGTCTCACATATTAGCCTTTAAGAATGAATGGCTAGTTAGCAAGTCTTTTAAGAAAAAATCCCCACAAGTTATCTGTGAGTTCAATGCATTGTTTTCTCTGGAAAAAGGGATATTAAGTCTCATCATATGGAGAGTGTTTGATCTTTGGGTCAAAAGAACTGACAACTGCAACTTTTAAGATAAATAGAAAATTAAGGGGGATACACCAAGCCAATGTTTACTTCCTGTTTGGCTTTTATGTCATTTGTGGGGTTTGATAGAAGTTGAACCTCAGAATTAGTGCTCATGTTGGCACATATTAAATCTTCTCTACAACGGCAACTTCCTACATTAAACTCTGATTTTTGTTGTCTGTCCTGCCGTTGACTCTCAACTTAATGACAGAACAGAAATATCCTCTCTCTAGAATGTTCACTGTTTCCATTTTGCCGAACATACTGTATGTCTGCATGAAACTTATTGACGCAGAATGGCTGACCCTGGGAGATTAGAATGTTCCTTGCGTCTGCAGATGTAGAGGGCACAGGTTGCCTCCTGGCATGCACAAAGCCCTGGGTTTCATCCCTAACACCACAAGAAAAAAAAAATTGCCTTTCTTGTGTCCTTGAATCAAAACAAAATCAGTGTATCTGTCAGCATTGCTATCAACCTATGGTGGATTAGAAATGTGCCAAGGGAAGCTGCTGATGCAGGCTTCCTTCTGCTTAACCGTAGCGTATGAATCCACCTGAGACATCCCAGCTTCATGATCTAGCTTCCAGAAGCAGTTTGCAGAGGATGCTAAAAACAGTTGGAACTGGAGTGCTGGGAAGTAACTGGCTTTTTAAATCACTGTCTTCAGTGTGTAAACGTCTTCCAGGTTTCAGAACGTCTGCTCTTCCTGGGATACCCCCTTCTTCCCTTTAAATGCACCCCTCCATTTAAACTAAAGTATCAAAAGAGGCATAACATCGTTCTTAACTGTTTATCTCTCTGTTGGGTCTGCACCAACACTGTGGAATTCTGTGTCGTTTTTCAGAATGGTGACTTTGAGATCCAAAAATATGGCAAGTTTCAGATTTGGGCTCCTGTTAAGCAATCCAATGTGAGACCAAAGAGTGGTGGGGAAGTGAGAACAAACCTTTGTGCTTTTTTTTCATCAGGAGCATATTTATTTCTCATAATCTGGAGGCTGGGAAGTCCAAGATAAGGCACCAGTAGATTCTGTAGTGTCAGAGTTTTGGTGAGTACCTTCTTTTCATAGATATGTGCCTTCTTGTGGCTTCCTTGGTGTGGAAAGGGCCAGGTAGCTTGCTAGGTCCTCCTTTATAAGCACAATAATCCCATCACGAAACTACTTTATTGGCCTCTTCAGTTTCCCAGGGTCCCACCTCCTGTACTATTAATTACATTGAGGATTAGGTTTTAATATGAAATTTTTTTGGAAGTTTTAATTTTGCATTTTTATTTTTAAAGTAAAAAAAATTACTTACTATGTGTATGGCAGGGAAGGTGATGCCATCCATGATGCATGTGTGGAGGTGGAGGACAACTTTCGGGAATCAGGTCTCTCTGTTCACAGTGAGGACCCTGGGAGATCAAACTCAGGTTCTCAGGCTTGGTAACAGGCTAGAATGAACTTTTGTTTGGTCTTTGGCTCAGGGTCTCACACATGCTAACAATGAATTCTACTTCAAGCTCCTACAAGTGTTCTTTTAGATTGTTCTGCCCTGTCTGATAGAAGGAAGGGAAGGTGCCTTTCGAAACTCCTCTAGTCTGTCAGCCAAAGAGATTTATGGAGAAAATACCACATTTCGAGGCCCTGCCTTATGACCTGGAAGTACAGCCATCATTATACAGGTGTAACGGTTTCTACGGGGAGTCTAACCCTGGAAGGCATTTTCAAGCATTGTTGGTGCCTTTTGAGTAGCTACTAGGGAGCCTCCTTCTTCCGCCTAGTCACGAACTTCCTCCAAAGCCTTCCCTCCAGGTGGGGATGGTGGTACACCTCTGTGTTGTGTTGACACTATTCCTGTGGCATCGTGAACAAATGTCTACTCACCCCAGATAGGGAATCAACTCCAGATCAATGTTAAGGATACTACCAAAGTCCAGTTTGGTGAACTAATGAGTTTGACTGGGGTTACTTACAGGAGCAGAGGTGACTCAAATACGCTGCACCCCCAACCCCCACCCCCACCCCAGCTTGGGAGACAGCCCACCAGTGTACTGCACAGCTTACAGGTAGCTCAGGAGGTTGGAGAGTGTCTCTTTGAGGCACAGGTGGTTGGAGCTGCTTCTGGATAGGCTGATCTCTGCTTCTTCCAGGTGGCTTGGCTAGCCCTTACTTCTTTAGACAGCTTGGGTAGTGTCTGCTTCTTCCAGGTGGTCCTGAACCGAGTCTCTTCTAAAGAGCTCAGCTTGTCTGAGAGTCTTCTAGACAGGTCAGCCAGCCTCTGTCTCTCTCAGGAGGCTTGGCTGGTCTGAGGGTGTCTCTCAGCAGTCCTTACAGCTTATCTATGCTTCAGGAGGGAAGGGCCTAGCATCTTTGGTCAGTTTCAGGGACTTCCTGAGGTGGGAGTTGTTTACTTCCTGAGTTTAAGGCGTTTCCTTGCGGGACGATACGGCCGACCTTTCCTTAGAGTATCCAGTGTCTTTACAAACATCCCTCTAAACTGGAGGTTTGCGGGAGGAAATTCTACCACATCACCCTATCATCCCTCCCAGCACATCCCTCTGTACTTAGTGGCTGGGGCAGATGCACTAAAGTTTTGAGGCCAGCCTAGAGCTACGTAGTGAGACCTTGTCTCAGAAACGCAAAACAGTGAAGTCTTCCTGGAGCTAGGAGGCCTTTTTGGAGGTTCAGATGTAAACACTACCCGGAAGATGCTAGAGGACCCTGGGCACTGAGATATGCTTCCTTTGGTGGTACAAGGTATTTTTTTGGAACTTTAAACATAACCAGGGTGTTCCGGCATTTGTTGCTTACTTTCAAGACTTTTGCTAGGTACAGCCTTGCTCCCAGGGGTTACTTCCTCAGATCCTAGCCAGTGGCTATGTGCAGGGTGGGTGCCTGCAAAATGACCCCTAATGGGAGCGTGGCTGGAGGGTAAATGATAGACACTCCTGAGCTTTGCAATAATTGAGAAGATGATATCAGGCCCCTGTAATCATGAAAATAGTCTCTCAGACTAAACAAAGATGAAACCGTCTCGTTCTCTTTGACTACATGCCATTTATTTAAATTAGTGTTGCACATTCTACAATGGTCTGAAGTCGTATTATGAAGCCAACCAACTGAATAAGTTTTGTGGGCCTTTGCTTAGGGATGAGAAAGGTTTTAGCCACATTGAACAGGATTTGCATCTTGTTAGCTCCCCTGTGTGCCCGGGGACACTGAGCACAATAGAGAATGCGAATCTGTCTTTTCAGCCAGACAGTCTGTCTCAGCTATGATTCTGCTGGGAATTAAAGTGGCAAATGAGGAGCTTGGGTGAAGTGGGGGGCGGCAAGAACTTGAAGGACACTCAAAAGAAGGAAAGCCTGAGGTCAGGCCTGAGCCCTCTCTTTCTCACAGTTTGAGACAGGCAGTACAGTTCGCCTTGGCTGCAACGGGCCGACTAGACGCTTGGTGCCCTCTTTGGTGTTACCATGTGAACTACTTCCGACTGGTCTTTGGGGCGCAGCATATGTCCAGGGTACTTCCTTTCACCTGGTGCCTTGAATTCTGTTTCAGGAAAGCAACATAATAACCATGTTAGTCAAAGAAATAAGCTGTAGACTCAAATCTTGTGTGCAATGTAAATGCATACTTTGGGTCCTCCTTGAACCAATATGTTTACATGGCTGAGGAATAGTTAGTCTGCCAAAGAGAGTAGACCAAAGATCACTCACAGGGGATGAGAGCTGCAGGATTAACTACTTGCTACCCACAGACACCTATGTGAATCTTACTTAGATGATCCATCTGACGCCCTCCCCTTCCACTCCTTGCAAGTCTGAGTCACCCTCACCACCACATCTGCTCACTCACATCCTAGCCTTATAGTTAGTGCCTCTGGCTCTCTAGACCTTCGGTCCCTAGCCACGGTGCTCTGTGGAGACCTGTAACGGTTGAGCAGTGCTGAGCGGCTTTAGGACAGTTTTAGGTGCGGGACCAAGTGAGTACCAGTGAGACAGACTAAGTGCAGCAGACTAGGCATTCACACTCGGTTTTCACAGCACTGTCGAGGCCGATGGGGGTGTCAGCGCTGTGATGGCTGCTGAGAACAAACAGCAAAGACTAGACATCTTTTTCATCCAACTCTTTGCCGGTAATGAACCCAGTGATCAAAACCAAATTTAATGAAATCAAGTTTGCAGAGTATGGTCTCCAGATCCCTGCCATTAAAATTCTTCTTTGCAAAGCTGTTTCCCTTTCAAGAGAACAATACGTTAGCCATCTGCGTGGCACACACTCTGCAGCACAAATGAGCTGAGCTGATAAATGGTCTCTTTCACGCCAGTCATGTGGCTGGCATCCACTCTGGGTACAATGAAGTGACAGGGAGCCGTTTGCCCAAGGGAGGGATGAATGGAGGCCAATGCAATCCTTTTTTGTTTTTCCGTATTCTCTGCTATAAAGTAGCAATTACCCTTGGAGTTTCCTTCATCTCCCGCCCTCTGCCCCTCCAGTTCTCAGTCCAGAAGCCTGGAGTACCAAGTAATCCGTGCCTGAAGGTTAAAACCCACTCTAAGCTGCCAAACCAGTCACCAAAACAACTTAGAAAGATCTGGTAGGTGTGGCTCAGGGTTCATCCCTGCACCAAAGAAAACACTACCAGCTACATGCCCAACCCTGTCTCACTTGTGAAAATGGTTTCATTACATGATATAATACCAGGTTTCTCAGTTATTTCCTTTATAAATATTTCGCTTGTAACTCACATAAAGTGGTTTACTTAAACGAAGATTCTGAATGTTTAATGAATATTGATTACAGGTCAAATTCTTACAAATTCATATTGCCTGCCTGCCTGCTTCCTTCCCTCCTCCCTTTCCGAGACAAGGTCTCACCGTGTAGTTCTGACTGGCCTGAACCTCTCTATGTGGACCAGGTTGGCTTTGAACTCACAGAGCTCCACCTGCCTCCTCTCTCGAGTGCTGGGATTAAATGCAAGTGCCACCACACCTGGCTTTTCCTTCTTCCTTCCTTTCTTTCATTCATTCTTTCTTCCTGCCGGCATTGAACTCAGAACCTTGTCACGCTAGTGTGAACTCTACCACTGAGCTCCACGCCAGCCCCTCACATCATGTTACTTCCTAAAGACCCTTCAAACAGCCAGAATAGGGAATTTTTAAGAATTTGCTTTCAATAGTGAGAGCAGTTTCTGTCATGGGAGAAGACAGATTTATGGGGTTATAAAATTGAGAATTCCATCTGCATAGGAGCTGGTGTGCCTGTGCAATGTGGAACAAAATATTCTTGGCTTGCTTGAGACTTATCTCAAACAGGATGTTCCATGCTAAACCTCACTCGAGAAAGAACTAAGTAATGTGCTTTTCCTAGATGTCTCCTAAGGCATTTGCTCTTTGTCAAGTCTCTTGAATGAACACATTCACCAGAGTGACCTTTAGTCTTCTCCCAAGGACCAGTCAGGCTTCAACCTCCCTTATACAGACATTCTGCTAGTGCCCATTGATGGCTGCTCAAGAGGGCTGGAAAGGTACAAAAGACCCCCAGACCTCCTGCTTGTACCCCCCGGAGACCACCCGGGACTCAGCCTGTGACTTTACACACAATGACTGCGAAGTAGTTCAGAGTTCAAAGCCACAGCTTCAGAATTGTCACATCTTGGTTCATTCACAATCTTTGGCCAGGGTGTAAAATCTGCAGAACAAATGCTGAAGGAGACCTGGAACAGTAGGAGCTTTCCCCTGGGCCCCGGATTAGTCATAAGCCACACCCAAACACCTGCTTACACAGAGAGATCCTGTATTAAGTGGGAGAGAAAAGTTAAAGGGGCTGCTTTCTGACTTGGGCAGAAAACTGCAGCAGATGACCTTGCAGGTGTGATTTTTAAGAAGAGAAAAAGGGGAGGTCTGTGTTAGGATGGGCCAGGATGGGGGGTGGTAAAGGGGATAGGGATGAGGGGGAAGGGGAAGGGGACAAGGGAAATGGGAAGGGGTATTTGTCCCAAAGGGACAAAGAATTGCCTCTGGCTAGAGGGAGACAGGTGTGGCACATAGGCAAATGGCGGTTTATAAAGGGAAAGGGGGAAACCCATGTTAGAATGAGGTGTTTAATTTTAACTGGGCATGTTAATTAGGTGAATCAAAGGGGACTTTTGATGGCTGGACTTCAATATTTGATAGCTGGACTTTGGTAGTCAGCCTCAGCAGGAGGAAGTGGCCAAATAAGGAACTAGACCTTGGTGGCTAGCTTTAGGAATGTAGTCTACTGTTTTTTAGCAAGACATGGAGAATGGGGGAGAAGGGCAAGGCCTGCCAGAGCCATGCTCGCCATGTTCAAGCTGGCCAGAGTTCCTTCGAATAGCAAAGTGATATAGGAGAAGAAAGTTCAGCTGAGAGGCAGAGCTGAGAGGGACTGGAGGTCAAGGCCAGCTTCACCTGCCTAGTGAGTTTGGGGCTATCCTGAGCTAAGTGAGCACTGCCTCAAAATATCTCCTCTCCACCAAAACATTCATTTGTTCACTCTAAAACAGAAACAGTTAACTTAAAGTTAAAGCCGTATGCAGGTTTTCGTAAAGAAGGTTTGGTGGTTGAGGCTGCAAACACCAAACATATGGACTCTCTGTCTCGCCGTACTTCGTCTTGTTTGAAACAGGCAGCGAGGCCAATGGCTCTTCCTTGACCTGCGGTGCTCATGGGACAAACGACGCTGAGACTCTCAGTTCAATTTTCACCCTGTTTTCCCAGCATGGTTTGCGCTCTGTGGTTAGCTTTCAGTCTTAAAACCAGTAGAATTCACTTAAGAAAGCAATAAAACCCACAAACAAGCAAGCATTGAACTCTTGGCTTAGGGTAACACATGACTTAGTGGATACATGTATGTATGTACCGGAGTTGTTTATTGGAGACTGTGAGTGATTTCTCCCTGGAGCCTGGAACACTCAAGCTACCAGGAAGAGTGAGCGGACAGTCTGCTGCCTCTGTCTTATTCTCAAAGGTCGTCCTGTCGACCCACTAGAATGTGCTTGGCCATTTTCTTCATTCTTTGTACCACTCTTTATTAGTCATGACATTTACTGGCCCCGGTGGCATGAATCTAGAAGAACCTGCTTCCTCAGTTCAAGCTCATAATTCCTTCAGTGTGGCAGTTAACTAGCTGGGCTCCCTTGGCACTGAGATGGTAACAGTGATTGACTCTCAGGGTTGAGAAAGACTTACCTTTAATAAGTCCCCTTCAGGGCTGGCGGCGGGCGGGGCTCAGTGGAAGAGTGCTTGCTTACCTGTGTGTGCCAGACCCTAGCTTCCATCCCTAGAGCCGCAAGTAAAGAACAACACACACACACACACACACACACACACACCATTATCTCTGTGACACTTTTGTGTTGTAACATGTGAGAAGGAAAGCTCTGTGAATCTGAGCGACAAAAGGAACATCAGTACTCCCACCTGAGACCGTCTTCTCACTAGACCTGATGCTCAGTGATTACCGATGATGAATGATATGTGATAAAGTAACACAAGGAGCCAGGAGGGTAGCTTAGTGCTGGAGCGCTTGCTTGGTGCACATAAGGTCCTGGGTTTCATCTGTAGTGATGATAATAATAGTAGAATCATGGAAGACTTTAAATGAAAGTGTCTTAGTAGGGTTTCTATTGCCGTGACGAAACGCTGTGACCAAAAAGCAAGTTGGGGAAGAAAAGGTTTATTTGACTTACACTTTCATATCAATGTTTATCATTGAAGGAAGTCAGAACTGGAAACTCAAACAGGGCAGGAACCTGGAAGCAAGAGATGATGCAGAGGCCATGGGGGAGTGCTGCTTATTATGCTTCTTATTGGCTTGCTTCCCCTTTCTTGCTCAGCCTGTTTTCTTATAGAACCCAGGCCACCAGCCCAGGGATGTTACCACTCACAATGGGCTGGGCCCTCCCTCATCAATCACTAATTGAGAAAATGTCTGACAGCGAGATCTTAGGGAGGCATTTTCTCAATCGAGTTTCCTTCCTTTCGGATAACCCTAACTTGTGTCAAGTTGACGTAAGACCAGCCAGCACAGAAATTATAACTCATAGTGAGAACATATGAAGAACATAAGAAGGCGTCCCAAAGAGTGCTTTCCAATAATGGTGGAAAAGAGAAGTGGGGAGGGCTTGCTAGGCTGTTAGGAACATTCCCAGGTGGGAATCAGCAAATAGGCGTGTGTGAGGATAGCCTATCAAGAAGGTCTGTGTGGAGAGGCCATGGGAATGAAGACAGCGTCAGATCAAAGAGGCTCTTCGTGTGATAGTGATGGTCAGGCACACAGAATGCATGGGTAGTGCTGACTTTGTCTGAGAGCTCTGATAGAGACTGGTCTATGCCTCTCGCCTAGCTGCATATGGCCTTAGGCATTCCTTGGCTTCTAGACGGCATTCTCCTTGTCTTTATATTATCTTCTCTGTGTAAGTCTCTGTACCCATCTTTCCCCTTCTTATAAGAACACTATCAGATCAGAGCCCACTCTGATGCCCTCATTTAAACGTGGTCACCTCTGCAAAGAGCTATACAGTGCCCCTGACCTGTGATGCCTTGATTTACAACTTGCAGCTTTACCATGATATGAAAATGATACGTATCCAGTAGACACTTTACTTTGAATTCAGAATTTTGAAATTTTATTTTTATTTTATATGTATGGGTGTTGGCCTGGACTTATATCTGTACATCATATGTGTGTGGAGTGCCAGAGGATGCCAGAAGATGGAGTCAAATCCCCTGGAACTGGAGTTATAGATGGTTGTTTGCCACCATGTAGGTGCTGGGGGTTGAAACTGAGTCCTCTGGAAGAGCAGCCAGTGCTCTTAACCACTCAACCATCTCTCCAGCCCTGAATTCTTAATTTTGAACATTTCCTGGGGTAGCAATATGCAATTTGATCATCTTGAATGACACTGGGGCCTGTCATCAAGCCATAGCACCCCAGTCCATCCCATCAGCTCTTGAGCACAGCAAGAAAGAGCTAACACTCTAGAAGGTGGTGCTGTGCGTAGCCTATATTTTTAGACACAAGTCTCAAACACACTGAGTTATTCAACACTCTCTTGTAAATTAGCTTTCGATGACATTGCCCAGCTCTAGGCAGGTGTGACTGCCCTGCACAGGCATGGCTAAGTTGAGATATTCATTAAGAAGACGTATTCGGGAGGCAGAGGCAGGCAGATCTTTGTGAGTTCGAGGCCAGCCTGGTCTACAGGCATACAGAGCGAGATCCAGGAAAGGCACAAAGCTACATAGAGAAACCCTGTCTCAAAAAATCCAAAAAAAAGAAGAAGAAGAAGAAGAAGAAGAAGAAGAAGAAGAAGAAGAAGAAGA
>CABHPH010079523.1:14718-35264 GCA_902168325.1 Peromyscus nudipes
GAAGAAGAAGAAGAAGAAGAAGAAGAAGAAGAAGAAGAAGAAGAAGACGACGACGTATTAATGCATTATCTGTTTGTGACATTTTCGACTTCAGGAGGGTTTATGAGGATATAACCCCAATGTGAGTCAGGGAGCACCTGTATCCTCATAAGGTCACCTGTGAAGAGACATCAGCCCAGCAGGAGGGGACTCAGGCCATAGCAGGGACTTTCACAGTGTTGAGCAGAAGAGTGAGATTCTGATAGCAGAAAGTTCTAGCAAAGGTAGACCGAACATAGAATGGTGAATGCACCAAAGAGAGGAGAGATATGTTGGCTGGTGACGGGGTGGGGGGGGGGGGGGAAATACGTAAAATCAAAAGGAAGAATTCAAAAGCCTTAAGCAGTGGCAGGGATGGTATGTTCTGGGTGTGACACGTAATGGCCCGGAGCACCCACACTTCTGCTGCTCCCTCTGACCTTGAGCACTGGGAAGCCAATGTCCCTGTTTTCACAGTTTGTGGCTGAGAAGGATTCAGGGAGAGGTCACACCCACCTACCGGGGTCTGCGGCTGCCAGAGGCTGGAGAGTGAGGCTCAGCACCATGTGTGTTAGACCTGGGGCGGTGACATAGGCATGTGGAGATGGTTACTGGGCCAGCTGTTTTCCCTTCGGACATGGATTTGGGAATTTATATGCATAGCAGCAGTCCTTTAATCCCCAGAGTAGGTGGGCTTTCCGAGAGGGGGAATATAGAAGCCGAGCCTAGGGATTGCTATTTTAGAGCGTTCCGGACTTGGGTGTTTGCCAAGAACCAGCCTATGAAGCATTTACAGAAGTCAGTTGACAGAGAGCAGAGGAGCCCTACAGAGGAAGTTTTTACACCCGGATGCCTGAGAAGGCAGAGAAAGGCCTGAGTACTAGAGAAGACTGATTTGTAGCCACAGTGAGGAGAGTGAGAAAGGAAGAAAGATCACAGGATGGCAGCGGGGTTAAAAAAGGGACAGGAGGCTTTTACTTGAAAGCTGTGAGTGTTCCTATCCAGGGGATTTAATGGGTCGACTCATGGTATCAGAGGCTGGCCCAAAACAACTCTGTGAGCCAGAGACCTTAGGAAACCGGTAGATTCTGAGTGCACGTCAGAGCTGGAAGTCTCAGAACCAGAGGGACCAATGAAGCTCCTCAGACGGAAAGCCTGGGAGTCCCACGTGGAGCTGTTAGCACGATTCCTGTGTTCAAAGGTTGAAGCTTTTAGAGTTTGAGGTCCATGAACCACAGACGAGCAAAAGTGCCTGTGTCCACTCCGGAAGAACTGATGGTGTACAGGCATGTGTGCCTCCCTCCCTGACTCTTTCTTCCATGGGAGCCCCAGCCTAGTGAATGCTTAGGTCTGCTTGGATCCTCTCCCCTCAATTTGCTCTCTTACAGACACAACCAGCAGTGAGCTTTATCCCTTTCCCGGGAGCCTGCCCATCCAGCCAACACTAACCATCAGAGGGGGTGATAGGATGGTAGGTGGGCCACTTGGAATGAGTCATCTGCCTCATTAACATAGACAAGGAGCATGCTGCCTTTTCCTGTGAAACAGAAGGAAAAGGGAGCACACTTCCATCCAGGGTCCATGGTGTATTTGGGGATTGATTCCCACAGTCCTGTCAGCAGAGCATTTCCTACTGAACAAGACGTTACTGTCGTAGTCTGTAGATTCTGCTTCAGAGGTAATAATTCTATTGCAGTTGCTGTCTGCAGGAATTATGCTAAAGAGAGTGCAAGCATGGAGCTGCTTTGGGCTGTGTGCCCAAATCCGACTGCCATTTAGCACTATGGCAATTTTAGAGCAAATAACTTCAAAATTCTCTGAAGTTCTGAACATCTGCCTCCCTTCCTGCATAATAGAGGAGGAAAACTTGGCAGCAGAAATGTCTTTAATCCCCACAAAGACTCATGACGGTGTTTAAGAACTAGCTTTCACAGGCGCGTCCTCCAGGTCTCGTTCGGCAGAAGGGATCGGTGCTCCTCGGGTGATACTGAAGCCAAGTTTTCTCTTCAGTGTCTATGATGTCAGTTATGCTTCCCCTCATCTTTGCAAACCTGCCGTGGGCACCCAGACGCAGAGGTGGGAGGCAGAAGGGCGTTAGACAGCCTTTCTCAAGCTGTGGCTTTCGTGAGTGGGTTGTAAATCAAGTTCGGGAGTTGCAGCCCGTCTATTTTAGAAATGGAATACGTGCCAGGCGTGGTAGCACATGCTTATAATTCCAGCACTCTGGAGGCTGAGGCAGGAGGATCATATGAGCCATGCCAGCCAAGATTTTGTCACGGATACATAAATAAAAATTGAAGATTAAAAATGAAATAGCAGAAGGTGTAGGGCTGAGTATGATCTCATACAATCTTCGTTTTGGTGAAATACATGTCTATATTGTACCCAACATAAAATACTGGATTACAGTCACTAAAGGGTGGAGAACTTGGTCATAGACGTGCAGGGAGACTTCGCAATCCTAGTCGAGTGACTGAATGACATACAGTCTATCCTATAAAAATCATGGCGGTTATCAACTTTAGTTGGCTATTGGAAGGATTGAACATGGAAGGCTCTGTGTCTTTTAATGGTAAGTAGTGCTTATTATAGTGGCCTCTTCTGCCTAGATTTAGATTTCTTTTCTGTCTCTAATCTTTGTTTAATATCCAGGCCTCTCTCCTGAGGTTGGAACTGTGAACTCAACAGCTGCTGACATTTCTGTGTTGTCCACAAACATTTGGAGCACAATATGTCTGTCTGAGTCAGTTTTCTGTTGCTACAACCAAATACCAGGAAATGGATAATTCGCAAAGAATAAATGTTCACTCAGTTGGTGGTTCTGGAAGCTGCAAAGTTTGGGGTCAAGAGGCTGCATCTGGAGAAGGGTTTTTGGCTGATGGGGACAACACTCTGAAGTATCCTGAGGTGGCAGAGGGCATCACTTGGTGACTGAGGCACGGAAAAGGAACAAAATCAAACTAGTTTCAATAGTAGACCTGCCCTCAAGGTAATGCATTAATCTGTGGGCCAGTGATTCTGCACTGGTGGCCCAGTCACTGTGTAAGGCTCCCAGCTGGTAATACCTCACAATGGAGATCGAATCTCAACATGGGCGTCCATGGGGATATTCAAGACAAGTAATGTCCAAACTTGAACTCAAGTCATTGTCACTTTATCTCTCTAGTTGTCATCTTCCTGTCTTACCCCAAAGCACATAAACCCCCTCTCTCACCTCTCACCCAGGCAATCTGAACAGCCTCCTATTGATTCTTTTTTTTTTTTTTCTCATATGAGTGTTCTGTCTGCATGTATGTCAGAAGAGGGCATCAGATCCCATTGTAGATGGTTGTGAGCTACCATGTGGTTGCTGGGAATTAAACTCAGGACCTCTGGAAAGGCAGTCAGTGCTCTTAACCTCTGAGCCATCTCTCCATTCCCTCTTGTTGATTCTTTAGGGGTGGAATTCTAAGCCTGGTCACCATTCCCACTCACTGGCTGACTGAGCCTTTCTTGCCTGGTCACTCCCCGTAAGGTGTCTGTCCCTTTCATCCTGCACTGTTCTGAGTCTTCAGAGTGCCCATGGCCTTCTCCCATCCCAGCCTTGAACTCCATACTCCAGTATTCCTCATCTGCTCCAGTCAGCCTTCACCCCTGTAGCACACATAACTGCGCGTGGCCTGGGCCTAGACTGTTTCTTCTTTGTGTTAGCTGGGTAACGCCTGCCTCTCAGGGATCAATACAAATTGGTTTTTGAGTCAGAAGTACTCAGGTTTGAAGACCCTAAACAGTGTATGGTTGCTTTGTGACTCTGAAGGAGGAATGGTTGTAAAGAGGAAACAGCAATGCCTTTGTGATAAGTAAGTAAGTTACTATATATAACAAACACTCTCTGGACTAGGGATGGGGCTTGGTTAGTAGGTTACTTGACTTGCATGAGCAAAGCCCTGGGTTCCATCCCCAGCACCACATAAACCAGGGGTGGGGATACATGCCTGTTATCCCAGTACTTGGGAGGTAGAAGTAGGAAGACCAGACATTCTGTCTCATCCTTGATTGTTTAATAAGCTGAAGCCCAGCCTGAGATACGTAAGACCGCCCCACACAAATGAGCAAACACATTAATTAATAGAACATTGTCTGGGCTGGAGGGCATAAATCAGGGCACAACTCATGTCTAGCATGCCTAAGGCATTGGGTTCATTTTCCAGTATTGCAAACAAACAAATATGTAAGCAAAATCCATCAGTGCTCAGAACACACCACACACTTGCTAAACAGCTACGGCGTGTATGTGGTGTGTTCTGGGCACTGACTGATTTTGGTGTGTGATCATAGTTATTTTTAATCTTTAGAAAAGCTCAATTTCCCTCAACCTGCACCAGAGCTGCTGTGTGTGTGAGGTTGCTAAAGATCCCTGCCTCAGCTATTCTTTCCGACCAGCGAACATTTCCTAGTCTTCTTTCTTTGACTAATCCCTGCTCATCCCTCAAGATTCAATCCAAGTGTCTCTTGTCTTGAACCCTCCCAGGGTACCCTGCGTTCACCTCCATCAGAGCTCTTGCCTGCAAGAATTATAATGCTTTTTTCTCCCTGGACTCTCTGTCTCCTGAGAGCTCCACATGCAGCTCACCACCGTAACAAATGCTTCCTCCAGTGTGCCGGTACCTGACACATAAAATGCACATAAATGCTTACCTGAAGATGAGTGTCTTGGTCTGTTTTCTGGTGATAAAAAAAAAAAAAGCCACAAACTGGAGACTTTAAAGTGAAGAAATGTATTTTGTATAGTTAGGAAAGCTGGGAAGTTCAAGGTCAAGGGACCCAGACTGCTGAGCACATTCTTGCTGGTGAGGATTCTGCTGAGTCCCAGGACAGTGCAGGGTGTCACATGGTAAGACAGAAAAGAAGCCGGGCAGCTCACTTTATAACAAAGCCACTCCTGAGATAACCCATTAGCCCTTTAATCCATTAACCCAGGATTGATTAATCACCTCTTACAGAGCTGCCGGGACTCATCACTTTACCTCACAATGGGAATTAAATTTCAACACGAGTGTTGGTGGAGACATTCAAACCATAGTGATGAATGCATGAAAGAGCTGGCGGGTGTAATAACTTCCTGATTGGTGTCCGTGCCTGCCTCCTTCAGGAAATTCATCCCGTTGATGGCTGGACGTTTAGTGTCCCAGCCTTTGTTCCTCTTGTTCCCATTGTGCACCTAATATAGAAGAGCAGGCCGTTCCCTCTGACGGTGCCCCCTGCTTCTTTCCCTGGTGCCTAGCCACGCTGGGTCTTCCTGTTCGGAAACATCCAGCGCCTTAACTGTTGACTTTTCCCTGAATGGCTTCTGTTTGTCTCACAACCCTTCAAAGGCCTCTCAGATGTTACCACATGACGATTCCAGACCGCGCTCCTACCTATTGCGTAACCAACAAAGTAGTGAGCTGTAGTCTTCCACTGCAGCCTGTTCCTTTCATCCAGCAATGTTTTCACGTGTTTGTTTTCACTGGCAAGTCCTTAGAGTCCAAGGGTCGTGTCTTGAGCATCCCTGCAAACCCAGAACTCCTGGGACGTCAGTTGATTGTCATGTCTCACAAGTGCTGGAGGAGTGAACTGAGAACCAGCCCAACCTGGCTCTCTCGTTTCTGTCTACTGGTGTGACTTTGGAGACCAGGGTCTGAGAGTTTCACTCATCCTTTGATTCTTAAAGACATCTCCCCTGACTTTTCAGGGGCGCTGTGTTATAACTGTGTGGCACTAAGGCCTTCGGTAAACGGTTTTGATTAATTGATTGATTGGTTTCTTTCCTAACTAATAAGTGTGCCTTAAGGCTGATGCATCGTTAGTTTGGGGTATGCACAATAAGAAGACAGAACTAAGAGTCAGAGTGTATGAAATGTCAACATGTGGATATACAGACACGTCAGTGGGCTGCTGTGTCCATACGTTGTCAACCATGCCAGCACGACGTCCCGCAGTCCGCAGTGACCCTAGGACCTAGCACTGTCTCTTCTGCAAAGGGCTGCTTCCCCAGTGGCTCAAGCTTCTCCCAGCATACATACTGGATGAAGTGTCACAGTGAAGAGGGACAGTGGCCAGTGCTGGGTTCAGGTGGGACAAGGCTCAGTCTCTTTAATGCACATGAAACAGAACCGCTTTCCTCTAAGAAACAGGGGCCCCAGGAGTTGGATCTTCTTATTTATTTGTTCTGTCCCCGTCCATTGGATCCTCAAGGAAAAGATGAGCTTAGAGCAGCAGTTCTCAGCCTTCCTAATGCTGCGATCCTTTAATACAGTTCCTTATGTCTGGTGACCACAACCATAAAATTATTTTCGTTGCTACTTCTTAACTGTAATTTTGATACTGTTACAAATCATAATGTAAATAGCTGTGTTTTCCAACAGTCTTAGGCAACCCCTGTGAAAGGGTCATTTGATGCCTTTGGGGGTCGCGACCCCCATGTTGAGAACCACTGGCCTGGAGGCGCTGGTAGACAGAGCGTTTGTGTAAGTGTGTATGCCAAGTGACACTCAGAAGCAAGCTGGCAAGCCACTCCGTTATCACAGTTTGGCAGAAGGCCTGTCAGTTCCCAATCACTCAGTGTTTCAAAGGGTGTTCCCCCCTCACAAACTAAAAAGACACAACACATGGCCTACAGGGCACATTTCCCAACATGGGCTCAAGCAGAGTCCAGTGAGGGAAAGGTGACGAATTGTGAAAGATCACATATGCCCTTCCTGGAGTCAGCAAGGACATGCAGAATACATGGGTGGTTAGCAGAAGGTCACTCACTAGTATCTTTTGTAGGTGGTCACAAATCAGAACAAAAGGAGAGTGTGTATGTAGTCAGTGGAATCATTTTTAAAGAAAAATTTTCACACAATTAAAATATGCCCACATCACAGATGGAGAACATTTGCAAAAAGGAATCATGTGAGAAGTGATGTTCTAACTCACCATCTGCAAAAGACCCATGAGTAGAGCACCCCTCCCCCATCACAAGCCACTGACTAGAGACAGGGTGGACCAATGGGTAGAGTACCAACAGCATGGGCCACTGAAAACAGACAGAGTGGACCTGCTGGTTAGAGCCCTCACATCACAAGCCACTGAACCCACTGCTGATAACACTGAGGTGATCTTACTGTTAAAACCAAGTTGATGGCTTCTTGGCCCTTCACACGTTTTGGTTTGTGTAAACTGGGTTAAAAGGTTGAATTTCAACCAGGTATGCACTCACGTTGCTTAGTAAAACATTGACTTCAAGTATTACACCCTTTTAGAGTTAAGATAACTAAGCCCTGAAAGTGCCATTCATCCAAAATACATCCAGCATGTCTCTCAAACGTTTGGGTAGATACTCTTCTCTTATTTCTAATAAAGTGGTTCTTCGGTCTCAGTTTTATTCTCACATACCCAGTCATGTGCCGTGTAGTGAAGTTTGGGTCCGCATTGGGCCACACCTGCAGTGGTGTCTCATAGGTTTATGATGGAGCTGAGCCTAGCGATGTTGGAGTCAGCATGGTGTGCAATGCGCTTTTCCTGTGTGGGCAGAGATGCTGTGTGAACAAACCCACTGCCCTGCCAATTTCATAACCCTATAGCACACAGATACACACAGTGCGGAGTACTTGACAAGGATGAGAGGTTTGCGTTTTTACCATGTTATAACCCTACTGTTATTTTTAGAACAACTCCCGGCTTATTTATGGTGTGCACGTGTATGTGTGGACATGTACGTGAGTGCATATACATGCATGCAGAGTCCTGAGGTCAGCATCAGGCATCTTCCTCGATAGATCTCCACCTTATTGTTTTGAGGCATGATCTCACACTGACCCTGGGGCTCACCAAATCAGCGGGATTGACTGGCCAGAGAGCTCCATGGATCCTCCCATCCCTGCCTTCCCAGAATTAGGGTGACAGTGTGTGCAGCTGCACCTTGCCTTTTTGTTTTGTTTTGGTTTGGGTTTTTTTTTTAACATGGGTGCTAAGGCTCAAACTCAGGTCCTCGTGCTGACACAGCAGGCATTTTACTGACTCCATCTCCCCATCCCCCAACCCCCCTACTTACAAAAAAGAAAGATTACTATAAAACAACGTGCCACAGCACATGAGCAGTGACCCCAGGACTTGTACTTTCCATGTCTCTTCATTGCATAGTTTCCTCTCATGCCTGGTTTAGACTCATGTAGTTTTCTTTATTGTGGCCCTGGGGCCAATAAGCAGTGCCATATTCGTATGCATGTCCACTGGAACCAAGGTGTGGTCACCTATGCTGTTGGGGTATCTGCAGGTTTACTCTGCAGTGTTACAACTCACCAGGAAATCAACTGAGGACTCATCCCTCAGAACTGTCTCCATTGTTAAGAGATGCATAATGGTGTGGTGACACATGCCTTTAATTCTAGCACTTGGAGGCAGAGGCAGGTGGATCTCTGTGAGTTCAAGGCCAGTCTGGACTATATATGGGATTCCAGGCCAGCCAGGGCTACATAATGATATCCTGTGCAGAAAGAGATAGGGAGATTATTCCCATCTTACAAACTTGTCTTGAGAATAAAATAAGAATATTTAGCATAGAATTTGATATCTGGTAGTTATTCAATGATTCAATTCCCTTTTCTCTCTACATGTCATTGTAGAACAAGTAATTGATGTTTATTGAGCACTTACTGCCTAAACTTTGGAACTAAGAGTTCACTCTCTGCTAGCATAGACAGACACTTGAAGAAAGAATGTGGTAGCAACTATACAGTCTGTGCCAACATTGCTGGTAACTTAAAGAGAGTGTGCAGGGTTTCCCTCTATTAGGAGAGTTTTTGGAATGTGACGCCAACTAGTGGAATCTTTGACAGCGAAGAAAAGGTAAGGGGGGCAGTATTCCACACAGAGGAGGAATATGCACAAGATGTAAAATTTCAGGGCTGGAGAGATGGCTCTGTGGTTAAGAGTGCTTATTGCTTCTACACAAAGCTATAGTTTGTTCTCAGCACCATAACAGTGGCTCACAATCACCAGTAGCTCCAATTCCAGGGGATCTGATACCTTTCTCTGACCTCTGCAGAAATCTGCATGCACATGGTACACTTACTCATGGAGGCATGCACACATACACATGTAAAGAAAAAACTTTTTGTTGTTATTGTTTCGTTTTTTGAGACAAGGTTTCTCTGTGTAGCCCTGACTGTCCTGGAACTCACTCTGTAGACCAGGCTGGCCTCAAACTAAGAGATCTGCCTGCCTCTGCCTCCTGAGTGCTGCAATTAAAGGTGTGCACCACCACCACCCAGCGGTAAAAAAACATTTTATTAAATGACATAAAGTTTCATTAAACGGCTCAGGACTCTGGGGCCCTAGAATGAGTACCGTTGAATCCTAAAGCCACGGTGGGAAGTCCACATGGATCCAGCAAGTGCAGCAGTTCCAATTCCAGTCACAAGCAGTGACGCCGCTGAGCCTGTGCACCCTGAGCTTGGGTCGTGAGGGGCTCTCAGTGTCCATGGTCTGAGGGGGCCGGGATGCCCTAGTCACGGTGCGGACGTGAGGCAGAAGCGATAGACTCTCTGGTACAAAAACATAAGGATCCTGTGGATTAAATCATGCTCTCTCCAAACTCACGCGTGAAGCCCTCACCTCTACTGCCGTGGTGTTTGGAGATGGAGTCTGTGCAGGGTAACTAGGGTTAGGTGAGTTGGTGCTTCTTTCCTGTGGTTAGAACATAGGTGACTGATAGAATTGGTTCAGACATTTTATCATGAAGACAGTTCTGGGTTTTTGTTGTTTTGCCTTTCTGTTGCTCTTACTCTTATTTTTTCCTTCAACGAGGTAGAAAGTTGTCCTCTTCCTGGTGTCGTCAAGGAGTGAAGTCTCCTAACTGCTCCTCTCAACCCCTTCCACGCAGTTCTTGTGTCTAGTGAGCACCAGGGCCACTGTTTTGTGAAACTGGAATAAGAAAATGAATGAATGGCTGAGTGTGTGAGCGAGTGCCCGCCAGAAACAAGGGACCCGCGCCATGTTTCCTTCTCATTCTCTCTTCTTCAGTCTGAGCTTTTCTTCTTTTCAAAACCTAACATGACTTGTATTGGCTGGTGACCTCTCCTTCATTCATCCTTGTCTTCACTAGAAGCAAAGTTTTAGGGACAGTGAGGTGGCTGGGAAAGTTGAGGCACTTGCTGCCAAGCCTGATGATCTGAGTTCAATCCCCAGGACCTACAAACTGAAAGGCGAGAACCACGTTGTCCTCTGACCTCCACATGTGTGCCGCAGCATACACACAAGCACACACAATACCAAAGCTCATTTGAACTCAGAAACTGAAGCAGCGTGAACAGGGCCTGCCAAGATCTGCACCAGGGCTCTGAGTATATATTATAGCTTCCGGTTTAGTGTTTTATGCGATTCCTGAGTGTGTGAACAAGTAGTTATTTTATTCTTGTGTCTTCTCTCAGGCTCTTGTCTTTCTGTCTGTTTGTCTTGTCCAACTCCGATGTGACAGTTTTTGTTTTATCCTACATTTTATTTTGTTGTATCTTATTATCTTCCCCTAGAAGCCTGTTTGTTTTCTAAGGAGAGACAGAAAGGGGGTGGATCTGGATGAAGGGGAGGTGGGGAGGCACTGGGAGGAGTAGAAGAAGGGAAAACTGTAATCAGATATATTATGTGAGGGAAAAAAATCCATTTTCAATAAAAGGAAAAAATAAAAATGTTTTTTTTTAAAGCAAGATTTTAAAGCACTATAACATGGCCATGTCTGGCAATACTCTCACTTTCTGCTATTGTACATAGGGTCCCTAAATAAAAGCTGGATATCATGCCTAGGATATCTTGTTTGGGTCATACACAAAAGGTCACTGCTGCTGAACTGTGTGTAGAAACAGTTGGGCTATTTTTGAAAATATTTTCCTTTGGTAATGCTGGAAATATTTAAGGGCAGGCAATTAAAAAAAACAAGATACAGCCTATTTGGTAGTATTTTCCTTTCAATGTGGGTTTGGGGCTCCAATTTGCTACAGTTTTACATAGTAGTTTGAACTTGGAAGGAGTTTTGCAGGAGAGTAAAAACTACATCTTTGCATAAACAGTAGTCGTCTCTTCAAAAATAAATCTCGAATAACGTTTGGTGGAGCTACTATTTCTAGTTGCTTGTTTCACAGTGCTGGGGATGGAACCCACGGCCTTTACCAGGCAAGCACTCTACCACCGAGCTACACCGCAGCCCTTAAACTGTCTTTACGAGGTAAAGTGCCGTGAGAGGTCTCTAGGAAGGAATGGTGTCCTTACTACATCGTCCCTATCATCAGCCAGTTACGGCCTATTCTTGTAGAACTCGACAGTTTACAAGAGCTCACAAATTCAGAACACGTAAAGAGCAGGAGTGAAGGGCAGGACTCAGGATATGAGTTCTCTCTCCAGCAATTAAAAAAAAAAAGAGTGAATTAGAAAATGTTCAAACGATGCCTATTTTTCACTACTTCCAGTATTCATTTGTATCCAGTAATCACATAGACGTGTAAATGTGTTATAAAGCACACTTCAGTGCCTAAGTGTGCTAGTTATTTTTCTTGTTGCTATGACAAAAGAAGACTTGACCAAAGCCACCTAAGGAGCAAAGGGTTCACTCCGGCCGATGGTTTCAGAGTCCATCATGGCGGGGAAAGCCCGGCGGCAGGAATGGGAGGCGGCTGGTCACCTTGCATCTGCAGGCAGGAAGCAGGGAGCCGTGAATGCTGCTGCTCCGCTCTCTTTGTCTTTTTTAATTCAGACTGGGACCCAACCCACAGGACTGTACCATCCACATTCACAGTAGGTCTCTTCAGTTGAACTCCTCTGGAAACACCCTCCTAGACCCATCTGAAGGTGTGTTTCCATGGTGACCCCAAACCCAGTCAAGTTGACGGTGAATATGAACTGTCAAGCGATGAGCATGTTTTCTGTAAGCAGTGTGGTGACTGTTCCCACAGAGTCTGTGCCACACAAGATGAGAGAGTGTGAAAGGGAGACTTAGACTCTGGAGGCCACAGGGAGGCTGGCTCAAGACTGGCACTGGAGGAACCCTGGCCATGAAGTAGAAAATAGAACTAGACTCTTCTCTTGTGAGTAAGTTTTATGGGAGAGTCAAAATGAAGGTCAGGCTCTCCTGTTTCTGCATGCAAATGAACACATATTAATAGCTTTTTAAAAAAGAGTGAAGTAGGACTTAGGAAATAGCTTAGTCGAGTGCTTGCCAAACCAGCACAGAGACCTAAGCTCTGATCCCCGGCACCCATGTAAGAAGCCAGGTGTGGTGTTGTGGACCTGTGTTCTAGTGCTGTGAAAATGGAGATAGGAGGACCCCTGGAGGCCACTGGTCAACTATTCTAGCCACCAAAGACAGGTTCAGGGGATCCTGTCTCACAAACTAGGGTGGAAGCCAGGTATGGAGGCACATGCCTTTAATCCCAGCACTTGAGGCAGAGGCAGAGGGATCTCCATAACTTAGAAGCCAGCTTAGTCAACATAGTAAGTTCCAGAGTGATACAGTGAAACCCTGTCTCAAGAAGGGGTGGGGGTGGGGGTCTGGACCGATGGCTCAGCAGTTAAGAGCACTTGCTGCTCTTGTAGAGGACCTTGATTCGGTGGCTCACAACTACCTACAATTCCAGTTCCGGGGACCCAATGCCCTCTTCTGACCTCTGCAGGCACCAGGAGCACATGTGGTACACGTACATTCATTCAGGCAGGACACTCACACACATAGAATAAATCTGAAAACAAATGGTCGGGAGTGACAGAAAAGAACACACGACATTCACTTTCAGTCACCACATATATACACTCACACATATGAGCATGCACACACCACACACACAAAAGTTTAAAAAGAAAGAGAAAGTTTAAAGATAAGTTAGAGTGGGACAGTGGTGAGGCCTTTAATCCCAGAACTTGGGAGGTAGAGGCAGGTGGATCTTTGTGAGTTCGAGGCCAGTCTGGTCTACAAAGTGAGTTCCAGGACAGCCAGGACTGTTGTACAGAGAAACCCTGTCTTGAAAAACAAAACAACAAACCCAAGCCGAATGGAGGACTGGGTTGTAGCTCAGTGGTAAAGCTCATACCAAGGTCTTGAATTTAACCACTAGCACCCCACCCCACCTCTGCCCCAAAGGGAATAATACTGAAGCCCAATCAGAATGAGAAGGGGAAAACCAGATACCCAATAAAATGATGCCAACCATCACTCTGTTGTTTTTTTCCTTCAGCCTGTTCCCTTTGCATTAAAAAGCCTCAACAGTCAGAACACCTGCTGACTAAAGCCCCTACACACACACACACACACACACACACACACACACACACACACACACACACACACGCATTGCTGGGTTTTTACAGACAAGGCTGTTTTGAGGACTTGGCTTCTTAACTATAATATCTTGTGTCTTTTTGCTTCTTTGCTATTCCCGGGAGTCTGCCTTCTCCGTGAATCCCCTTCTAACAGGATGTTGTGGTTTATTTTTTCTCTGCCCCTTGCCTGGTGGCTGGCTGAATCTTTGACCTTTGAGTACTACAATCCTTTGTGCAGAGTTCCGGTTTCTCTGCTATCTTGGGAACTCCTGCTGTTCGGCTGCAGTATCCATATTCACGAACCCTGAGCCATTAATGCCTCTAGATGCCAGCTGTGGGGTGAGAGCCTTTTCTATTCTTCAACATAGTTTTCTCGTCTCACTTAGAACGATTTCTTGTTTCTTGTATTGCTGATGATCTCTGTTGTGGAGCAATCTCTATGGAGCTAGTTATCATGAGAGCTGAGCAGCCCTCAAAGGCCTTCAGGAGAGGAAGGTGGGACAAGTGGAGAGAGGCATGGACAGGAGGCTGGCATGAGTTCTCCGAAGGGCTTTCCTCCTTAGTTGTGTGACATGAGAAAGTCATGATGTCCCCACAGACTTGTTTCTTTGTATAGTGGAACTCGAACTGGCTTTATACCCAGACAACCTGCTGTTCTGAAGCAATGTGGGGTGGGAGGAGATAGTGATGGGTAAGAGGTGTTAGGGGGCACTTTTTCCCCTGCCCCTATCTCTGTGCTGGGATGGAACAGAGGTTCAGAATATGTAATTGAGCTATGGCCTCGTTGTTTGGAGAAGGTATTTCGTGGTATTAAAATGGCTGGATGAACCATCTCTAAGGTCCTTTCCATCTATGAAAGATGAGTTTTTGTGCTTCCTTTTGTTCCGATTATTGGAGAAAAAGCCTCGCCAGCCAAGGGGACCAGGCGTGGGACCGGGGTGGAGCCCCAGAGCTCCCTATCGGTATCCACAGCAAAAAAATGGCAGTGATGGTATGTCTGGGCTCAGGGCAGGGTGCTGCATGTCACAGCAGGGAGTGCGCAGAGCTGCTCACCTTGTTCTGGGACATGAAAAAGAGAAAGAGGATGGGCTTGGGGTGCCACAGTTCCCTTGGAGAGCACAACCCTGGTGACAGAAGACCTCCCACTAGACCAGTCTCTTAAAGGCTCCCCAGCTCCCAGTAGCACTGCAGACTGTGGACCAAGGCCTTCACCACATGGGCCTTTGAAGAATACGTCCGCACTGAAGCATATGGAGTTTATGCCCTTGATCCAGGCTGTGTGGTCCAAGACTTAAGATCTATATGTCAAGGAAGTAGACATCCTCCCTTTAGAAGGCATTAATGCTGCTCTATGTAGGAAGGTAAAGAGGAAAGAAAATGTCAGTTTTTATGACCTGAGGTTTGTGGGTTTTTTTTTTTTTAATTTTTTTTTTAATTACTGGCCTGGAGAGATTCAGTCATTAAGAGTACTTGCTGCTCTTACAGAGGATGGAGGTTTGGTTCCCAGATCCACATGGCAGTTAACAATCATTTGTAATGCCAGTTCTGGAGGATCCAACACTCTCTTCCGGCCACTGTGGGCACCGCATGCATGTGGTGCCCCAAATACATGTAGACAAAGCACCCATACACATAAAATAAAATTAAATGAAATCTTAAAAATTAATATATACACTATTTCCTGTTGATTTTTTTCCTCCTGACCCCCACACCCACCCTGTACCCTTCCATGCCCACATACTTCTCAATGGGTAGAGAAGGAGTACCAAGTGTTGTTGGGCATACCCTGACCTGGTTCCGTTCCTTTCTCCTTTCCCAAGGAGCCCAAGTCTTGCTTTCTCTCTTCATCAGAGACCAGTTAAAACATAAAGGCAAGTTGGCAGGGAGCAAGCTGGCCACCGGTGACTCAAAGTGTCCAGGATGCAAATGTCTCTTGTATGGCTTGAATAAGAATGGCCCCCATAGGCTCGTAGATTTGAATGCTTAGTCACCAAGGAGTGGAAAAAGGGTTAGGAGGATCAGGAGGTGTGGCCTTCTTGGAGGAAGTGTGTCAGTGAGGTTGGGCGCTGAGATTTCAGAAGCTCACACCAGGCCCGGTGTTTCTCTCTTCCTCTGCCTGAGGACCAGGATGTACTCCCAACTCCTGCTCTAATACCATGTGTGCCACTATCCTCCTCACCACGAGGATCGTGGACTAACCTCGGAAACTGTAAACCAGTCCCGAAATAAATGCTTTCTTCCATAAGAGTTTCCTTGGTCATGGTGTCTCTTACAGCTGTAGACCAGTGATGAAGACAATTGTGTTTTTCCTGGAGGAGAGGCATGACATTCAGCACTGGGGCTGTTAGAGGGGTCTGTTTGGCTGGAGAAACTATTCTTTATGGAAGAATAATGGCTGGGTGTAGATGACTTCTCTAACGATGCACGAGAATAGATTGGATTTTTGGATGGGCTTTATGAAAAAGGCCTTTCATTTCCTCCGGTTCATGGGAAGCAACTTTAATTATGAATTGCAACGCCTCTGAATTAGGTAGGCATTTTACGTTATTGAGGAATTTGTGGCCTGCAAGAAACCTGGTATAAACCTAAAACTGAACATCTCAGATTTCAGAAGAAAGGAAAGCAAAGTGTTCTATTTCTATCCACAACCATTTAAGAGGGGCAGGGAGAAGGCAGGGCAAGAAGGGAGTGTGCATTCTTTGGGGTACCTGAGTGTTTCACAGTGAATTCATTTGTGATCTGATTTTTGTATTAATCGAGCTCACCCTTTCTAGGAGGTTCTTCCTGCCCTCCTTTGCACTCTCCAGCTCTCTTCACTAAACATGCACCTGCTGCCTTCTGCCCATGCTGGTAAAATCTAGTGAGCCTCTGACCCTTATCCCAGTGTTTCTCACAGCAGCTTCTCAGCTCACAGCACCAAGAAACAAAGTGTGCACACAAGTGAATTCTTGCATCTGTCAAGAGCAGCATGCCTCCATCTGCAAAGTCCAGATTGTCTTTTCCATGTCTTATCTTGCTGACTAGTGAATGGGAAGTATTGTTATCTTGGCTTGTGCACAGGTTAAGTGTGAGATTTGTACAGTCTTTGGGTTGGGTTCTAATTGTGTTAGTCAGTCTGGTTTGCATCCTAACGTCTATACACTGACTCAGGGATATTAAAGACCCCCTGGTAAATTTTCCTGGAGGTAAAAATCCATAAAAGGAGGTGTCAGTCATTAACCAGGCTTAAGCAGGGGTGAGCAAACCTCCCGGGAGGCCAATGCCTGGCTCCTGGCCTGTTTCTGCATAGTCTGTGTGCCGGGGATGGCTTTTATGTTGACTGTCAAATGATTTTGGAAAAGCCAAGATAAAAAAAATTCTTTGATGTGAAAGTTAGGTAAAATTTAAGCTTTCCATGTTCAGAAAAAAAAAACAACAAAAAAAGCTTTGTTGGCACACAGCTACAATCACTTGCTTACCCATTTCTGTGGCTGTTTCTCAATAGAGTAAGTGGGTAACTGCACTGACCTTGTGTTGATCCAAAGTCTGAAATGTTTACTCTCTGGCTCTTTACAGAATGTGTGCCTGACTCCTAGGATTGAGTAGGTAAAGCAGCAATATTACGGGACATTTCTGAGTCTTGTTGTGTGCCAGGCAGTGGGCTAACCATCATTTAGACATTATCTTACTAATTGTCACAGTACACAATCTCTCTCCTCATGTCTCTTTGTCTTTCTACACCGCCCTCCACACTTCTAGGGAAGTACTTGGTCCAAAGAGATTGAATAATTTGACTCTCATGTAGCCAGAAGTTTCTCCGGTCCCACCCAGCCCCACGATCCGGACAAATCTCTCCCACCTGAAGTCCTGTAGCTACTTATAAAATAATTACTCAGAGGCTTAATATTAATTACAAACTGTATGGCCTATGGTTCAGGCTTCTTGCTAACTAGCTCTTTTATCTTAAATTAACCCATTTTTATTAATCTATATGTTTCCACATGGCCATGACATTCCCGGTCTGCTGGCATCTTGTTGCTCCTTGGGCAGCGGGCTGGTGTCTCTCTCACCCTGCCTTTCTCTTTCCCATATCTCTGCTTGGATTTCTCGCCTGCCTCTAAGCTGCCTTGCCATAGGCCAAAGCAGCTTATTTATTAACCAATAGAAACAACATATATTCACAGTGTACAGAAAGACATCCCACAGCACCCCCACATAGCTTGTTGGTGCCAGAGCTGTTTATACCCATGTCTGTCTGATTCTAGAACCCAAATCCTTACCCACAACAGAAGATATCCAGTTAGCTAGAAAAGCACCCATTTTTCCTTACAGGTCTGTGGTAGAGAATTCAGATAAAAAAATCATTTGGGATCTGATTTATTTTTATTACTTTTATTGTAATAAGGATTTTATGCTGATCTCTTATGAAAGTATTTAGGTCCCTTAGTGGTAGAGACCCTTGTGTGGCCCAGCACAGTGCCCTGAACATTACAAACACTAAATAAAGTTTGTTGGATAAAGTTGATTAAGGGTAGGGAAGAGGTCAGGATGTGGCACAATAAACCAGGAAAACAAGAAGCAAGAAAAGGTAGAAAGACATTGAGGAAGTCTTGGGGTACCTCTGCCTGGCCTTGGTCCCCATGACATGACCCCAGGACTCACGGGCATAGAAAGACACCTACTGGTAGGTCAAAGCAGAATGTTATATTCATTCCCTCTGCTGTGACCCAGCTGTTCCATTCTCCAGCCCCTGTGCCCTCCCCTCCAGTGGAACTGTGGCCTCCTGGCACTAGGCCCAGACACACTTCTAATCTTTGAGGGTATTGGGTAGGTCAGCCTTTGCTGCACTGTGTCCATTCAGAAGAGGATATGGAAACAAATCACGAGAGCTCCATGTCCAAAAACTATGGCTGACATCAAAAGGCATGGCTTTGACTCTGGAAAGAGACCAAAGGAGCTCTGCCTCCTCCAGTCTTTCCAGGAAGTCTGCTGGCTGGAAGGGAGAGAAGCTGGTGCCAGACTTTCTCTAAAACATGAAGCAGTGGTATTGAACAGAAGCTCTCTCCCTTCTTGAGGCTGGTCTGGCACGGAGAGTCTATATGAGGAGCCTCCAAGATCCACAAGGAAACACCAGATCACCTGTGTCCCAGCCTCGTGGAGATAATTGTGCCAAGCAGTGGGGACTGAGGCCAGCCTGGTCTGATGAAGTGTGCAGAGAAGTCTGTCCACTCTCATATGTTGTCTTCAATGAAATTAAAATGAAAATGGGGGGTTATCTATTATTCTTTGGATTGTTGTTGTTGTTGTTGTTGTTTATCCTTTCGTTTGACAAGATCTCTCTACGTATCCCAGTCTGGTCTAGTACTCACTATGCTCACTAGCAGTAGTACTCTTGATCACCCCACCTCAGCCTTCTCAGTGCGAGGATTACAGGTGTATGCTACACACCCAGCTTTAATCTATCCTTACATCCAATAATCGAAAGTTTATTGAGTCTTACGTAAGTCCAGAAGTATGGGTTCCTAAATAGACTAGTCAATCTATTAGAGGCTTCAGGAATAATAATAGCTTATATGCTGACTGCTTAGAATTGGCTTTCTGGTTTGCTCCCTCTGGCTTGCTCAGCTATCTTTCTAATACAGCCTAGACCCACCTGCCTAGGGATGGCACTGCCCACAGTGGACTGGGCTCTCCTACAATTAGCAATCAAGGACCCCTCCCCCAAGGCATGCTCACAGGCCAATCTGATGGGGACAGTTTCTCAATTGCCATTCCCTCTTCCCAGACATTTCAAGTTTTGTCAACCAAGATTAGTCATCATGCTGTTATTATATTAATAAGGAAATGGAGGCATGCCATTCTGGTGGGCATGGTGACCTCTCATGCTGTCTGCTCTGACCTACTCAGGACAGGAACGATCCCTTTGTTTGGCGTATTCATGTTGTATAGGCTAGGCATCTGTTAGCTGGCAGCCTCATGGTTAGTAGATCCATCAGTGCTTGTGTTTAAATACATTTCACTTAACTTGCAAAAGCCCCTAAGTGCAGAAGTTGGCTGTTGTTATTTTAGCTATATCAAAGTGAAAATATAATGTGTTTCCTTTAAGAAAAAGGGTAAAAACTTATTTTAGCAGACAACACAACCACATAACTTGATTACAGTCTATTGTTACTGTTTTCTGTTTTTAATTAGTTGTTAATTCTTTTGTTTGTTTGTTTTTTGGGGTTTTTTTTGTTTTTGTTTTTGTTTTTGTTTTTTTTTTCCAGACAGGGTTTCTCTGTGTTGCTTTGCACCTTTCCTGGAACTCACTCTGTAGACCAGTCTGGCCTCGAACTCACAGAGATCCATCTGCCTCTGCCTCCCGAGTGCTGGGATTAAAGGCCTGCGCCACCACTGCCTGGCAGTTGTCAACTTCTTACTGCTCCTAATTTCTAAGTAAAATTTATCATCAAAGTAAAAGTTATCACAGATATGCATGTACTTATGGGAAAATGTAACACATCTAGGGTTCAGTGCAATCCGGTTTCAGGCATCCACAGGGATCTGGGAACACACAACCCAAAATAAGGGACCCACTGTAGAGTGAATCGGAGCCACGTCTTAATCAGAGCCACATGCTGACATTCACATTAAGATTCAGACGGATTGCCGGGCATTAAGATTCCCTCTGGAGTCAGAGGCAGGCAGATCTCTGTGAGTTCGAGGCCAGCCTGGTGTACAGAGTGAGTTCCAGGACAGCCAAGGAAGGCTACACACAGGGAAACCCTGTCTCGAAAAACCAAAACTAGAAAATAAAAATAAAAAATTCAAACTGATGAAGCCCCATAGACTGATTAGAAAGATACTGTCCTTTGATGACATGCTGGAAGAGGCAGGCAGTGAGGATGAGACGCCAGTCCTCAGCTTATTTCCTCCCAGACAAGGGGCCTATTTTACCACCCCCTCGGCTTAAAGCACTGAGTTACTGGACGCTCAGTAAACTCACGCCTGTTTTCTGCAGAAAGACACTTAAGTCCACAGATCGGGATCATCCACTAAGACTCTGGAACCCGGAAGGGCCGGAGAAACCCGAGCCTTAGTCCCAGAAGTCTGGAAAAGGGCGTCAGCTGAGAATGTCCATCCAGGGCGATCCCAGTCACTCAATGCTGTCATCATCGCCCCATTCTGCCTGTTTCCGCCGGCAACGCCCATCTCTGCCGCTTGCCTCAGTTCTACAAAAAGGTTTTAATTCCTTGTGAGAAATA
>CABHPH010079531.1:0-18139 GCA_902168325.1 Peromyscus nudipes
TGGAATGGGGGTTAGAATGCAGCCACTGAGGCCCTTCACCTGGTTAACAACGGCAGGACCGGGCTTCATAGTATTGTCCAGGCCACAAGGGTCCCTGGGGCTTCGTGTGGAAAGCAGGCTTGGCCTGGGTATCTGGCCTGGAACAGCAGCAGGACTGACACCTATTGTGTACCGTCTTAGGTGCGTTGAGGTGTGTTTTCCGTCTGAGACCTTTGAATTTTGAGAGCTCAGTGTAATTAGGGTATTTGGGAAGGGATAGGCTTTGTGTGGACCGCTTGTACTGACAAATTCATTTCCCTTTCTAAAATGCCATGTCTCTTCTTTTCCTGGGTGTGTTCTGAGGCTGCTGTGCTTATGGTTGTCAGTGTTGGGTTATAAATAGCTTCCGCTCATCAGGTGAGGCTAGGTTCTCTCCTCCTGCTTCAGGACCTCATGTGCACAAACCCTTTTGTTTGTTTGAAGATGATGCTTTGCTCCAGATCTGAGAGTAAGACAAACAGCAAGTGCTCACATCTGGCAGCTCTTGCTTGAGATTACCAGCAAGCCGTGATCCATATAGTGATTTTACCTTATATTTGCACATGCTCACAAACATCTTGACACAGTCTTATCTTGTTTAGCTTATTACGAACACTCTGCAGATGAGGAAAGTTGAGACTCTTGAGAGGTGCAGATGCTTTCTCAAGGTCACACGGGTGGGCCTTCTGGCTCTCGATTTGGTGCTCTTTCTAGTGTATCAAGCTGACAACCACCGGTGTCAGTCCTGTGACTTCAGTACTAAACATGCCAGTCGTTTGCCTTTTACAGTTAATCTAAAACTTCACCGTACAAACACTGAATTAAAACAGCCTGACTGATTGTCGTGCTTGCTTTGTAATCCCAGCTCTGGAGAGGTAGAGGCAGGGGGACACTGGTTCAAGGTCATCCCTGCTGTACATCAAGTTTAAAGTCAGCCTAGGCTTCAGGAGACCCTATCTCAGAAAAACAGGAAAAAAAATAGTTTTAACTGCTTTGGTCAGGCAAAATGTGGAACTTCCTGTTGCTTGTCCTTCTGTAAGGCTGCTTTTTTATCTCCTCCCTTCTCTTACCTCTTTTGATCCCAAGTGACCCCACCCAACTGGTCCAGTCATTTCTGAACAGAATGTGGAGTCAGAGAGACGAGCAGGGAAGCCATCTGGCCCACCCAGTCCACAGGCTGGGGTTTTTGTTGCTTCCTAGTTGTTTTTAAATCAAAGCCTGATTAAAAAAAAATTAAAAAGGCAGTCGTAGGAATTCAAGTTAAATCATATTAGAAGCCATGAGCAAATTCTGTTTGTGAGAACCTCCATCTCACTGAGTCTGGTCATTTTTATTGGACTAATAGGCTGCCTTTTAGCTGTCTGGTCTTGGGGCCCAAGCATGACTGCTTTATCTCCAACATAATAATATTTGATTTCTTTTTTTTTTTTCACTTCTAAATCCAGAGTTCAAAGTTGTCTCCCTCAATTTTGAAAACCCGTTATGAACTTGTCATGATCTCATCTCTCACTTCTCTGATTAGTCTCCTCTCACTTGGATTCTCTCCTCTTGTCACGTTTCTCTAGGCTTTTTTTCCTGATTGCCCTCTCACGGATATCCATATGCATAACCTTTGACTAAGACAGGTGGGATCTGATCTTCACTAATTGATTAGCTTCACTTTGAATAGGAACAATTTTCCTCCTTCAGCTCCACCCTTCTCCATCCTCCCGGGAAATCTGCCTCCAGTCTTTCTGCTTATTCAGGGATAGAGGCCTTCTGAATTGGTTGCTCTGAAGAGAGCTCTGGGGCCTCTCAGTGAGGACACCTGAAGCCAATGTGTCTGAAAATCCAGTACTCTCCAGTCATTATACAGGTTCCCATAGCCACTGTGTGCTTAGCCGTTTCATTGGCCCCTGAAATCTGGAACTAAATCAGATACAGTCCCTACCCTTGGTGACCTCACAACAATAAAGAATGTGTACTGTGTACGGCATACTCAGTAGTATGCATTTTCATGTGTTACCTCTGATCTTCGAAAAAGAGGGACTTAATGCTTATTGACAGTGAAACACATGGGGGCTCACGTCAAATGTGGATCAGGTCACATGTCCGCGGGAGCCATAACCAGAGGGAATGGGACAGGGGAGCCCAGGAGTTATTGGCTAGAGGGCCTCAGCCCTGTCCACACTAAGATATCAGGGAAGGTCAGAAACACCACTTCCTTCCACGTAGCCTCTCCTGTAGATGCCTGCCTCCAGCCTATTCTGCATTAACTCTGGGACTGCCTCAAGCCTTGGAGTATGCAGCTAGCAGTCCAGAAAGGCCAGACACAGAAGAGAATGTGGTGCCACCCCAGAAGGAGACCAGCCTGCCTGGTTCAAGCACCAGGTTATAATGGGAAGACAGGACATGCTCTTGAAACATGTATGTGGGATGTGGATTGAAACAGGCCTCTGAGAAAGATGGGGCTTCTCTGAGGCTCACTGCCCCGCTCCTGGGGGATGAGTTAGTTACTCTTGTGTGGTGTCTCATCACAGATTTTGTTTGCAGATAAGGAAAAGGGGAAGGAAAAACTGGAGGAGGACGAGTCGGCAGCAGCCAGCACCATGGCCGTCTCTGCCTCCCTCATGCCACCCATCTGGGACAAGACCATCCCCTATGATGGCGAGTCTTTCCATCTAGAGTACATGGACCTGGATGAGTTCCTGCTGGAGAATGGCATCCCTGCCAGCCCCACCCACCTGGCCCAGAACCTGCTGCTGCCTGTTTCAGAGCTTGAAGGGAAGGAGTCTGCCAGCTCTTCCACAGCATCTCCACCGTCCTCCTCTACTGCCGTCTTTCAGCCCTCAGAAACCGTGTCCAGCACAGGTTGGTGACAGGCCTTTGTCATTTAAGGAGCCCACTTCCCACTGAGTTCTGCTATGTCCACACTCCCTGTGTGCCCTTTCTCTGAAGCAGGCCCCGATGGGCTGCAGATTAGAGAACTCCTTGTCCGTAGTCTTCAGTACTGCCCATAAGGGTGGGGATAAAGCAGTAGTTAGGCCAGCACCAGTTGGCCTTCCTCTGCGGGGGGACTGCATATACTCAGGATGGTGGAGGGAGCTCCCAGGCCACAACTTGCAGAAGAGAAATCCCACTCTGCATTTGATACCGTCCTTTTATGTCAACGGTATTTTGGCCACAGATTCTTGGCAAGTTTAGGCAGTGTTATTAACACCACTGTTGTCATTCTGACTGTGAGTGCTAACATTTACTAGGACTTATTCTGTGCTAGACCCTAACAAAGAGTCATCAAGACATCTTATGAGACTATTCAGCCTATTATCCCTGCTCTGTAGATGAGGAAACTGAGGCACAGAGAAAGTGAGAACCTGGCCCAAGTCACCTGCCTGATAGGTACTGAAGTAGCACTGAACCCAGGATGCTCTTCTGCATAGGCAGGTACCGCTTAGGCACCAATATAAATACCATTTCCATTGCTCTACAAAGTATCTTCAAGAGCTAAAGGCATTTTTTACTGTTTTGGTTTGGGTGTTGGGGTTTTTTTTGGTTCATATTTTCATATCTTAACATAAACCCACCAGGAAAGATGTGTCCCCTATTTGAGAAGCCACAGAGTTTCTGCAGCCTCAGAGACTTGATGGCACATGTCTCCTGGGACCCACACCGTGAAGCTCTCAGGGTGTGTTTCTGTTTAATTTTCAAAAGGGAAATTTTTTCAAATAAAATTTACAAAGTAAAAAGTTCGAGTGTATATCACAGGTAGAGTATTTTATTATATATCTAAAATATTAAGGCCTTCTTTTTAGATTTATTATTTTTAATGATGGGAAGCAGATATGTGCACATGAGTGCAGGTGCCTGTGGAGCCTAGAAAAGAACACTTCATCTCTTGGAGCTTGAATTACAGGATGTTGTATGTTGTCTGACAGGGATGCTGGGAACTGAACTCAGGTCAACTTCCAAAGCAGCACATGGTCTTAGGCACTGTATCTCTGTGGCCCCAGTACAAGAGTTCAAAAAAAAAAAAAAAAAAACAAAAACAGAAGGAGCAGATTCAGTGTCATATACCTGTAATTCTTGTTACTCAGAAGGCTGAGGCAGGAGGATCACAAGTTCAAAGCTAGTTTAGATAACATAGTGATACTTTGTCTTAAAAAAATAAAAGGTGTCTTAGAGTTGTAGCTCAGTGGCAGAGTGCTTGT
Organism: Peromyscus nudipes; assembly: GCA_902168325.1. Lineage (NCBI taxonomy): Eukaryota > Metazoa > Chordata > Mammalia > Rodentia > Cricetidae > Peromyscus > Peromyscus nudipes. The sequence continues at coordinate 4,206 of CABHPH010079531.1, forward strand.
TTAGCATGAAAAAACCTTGGGTTCTGCACTGGAGAGATGGTTCAGTGGTTAAGAGTGCTGGCTGCTCTTCCAGAGGATTCAGGTTCAATTCCCAGCACCCACATGGCAGCTTATAACTGTCTGTAACTCCAATTCCAGGGGATCTAACACCCTCTTCTGATCTCTGGATACCAGGTATGAATGTGGTATACAAACAAACTTGCATACTCATAGAATAAAATTTTTAAAGCCTTGAGTTTCTTTCTCAGTGCTGCAAAATAAATTTTAATTAATTCAATAAAAATTAAAGATAGAGGAAATGGGTGGGAAAGATGGTTCAGCCCCTAAGAGCGCTTGTCCCGAGTTTGCTTCCCAACACACACATTGTGGCTCACAACCATCCAAGGGGTCCAACAGGCATGTTGGTATACACACATGCATGCAAGTAGAACATTCATACATATAAAATGAATCTAAAAAAGGAAAAACAGGGGAGATGGTTAGTCGGTAAAAATGCTTGTTTCAGTGTGGGCATAGCACAGTGTGGGCATGTCAGTGCCAGGGAATCAGATACTGGTCAGCAGGCCAGCCTGCTAGAAATCGGTAAGCTCCAGGGAGAGACCCTCAAAAAATAAGGCAGAGAAGGAATTTTCTCTGAAGCCTAATCAGGTGCTGGGAATTAAACTTCTGTCCACTGTATGTGTCGAGGTCGGAGGAACACAGCTCAGGCCCCACATGGTGGAAGGAGAGAACCAACTTGTGTAAGTTGTCCTCCGACCTCCACGTGTGCAGTGTGACGTGCATGCAGGTGTACACACATACAAATAAAATAATTAAAAAGTTCAGTGAAAAAGATGGAGTGATTGAGAAAGAGAACCAACATTAACTTCTGGCCTTGACATGGACATTCACACATGTACACATATATCCACACATACGTACATCACACATTAGAATTTTTAAAAATATTTTATATGTGGAATTGACATGTAAATAGTGTCAATTAAAGATAGGGGAAATGGATTGGAGAGATGGCTTAGTCATTAAGAACACTTACTGTTCATGTAGAGGACCTGAGCTTGGTTCCCAACACCCACATTGTGGCTCTCACTCATCCATAATACCAGTTCCAAGGGATCCAACAGGCATGTATAGAGTGTACATAACATGTATGCAAGTAAATCACAGAGATCTGCCTGCCTCTGCCTCCTGAACGCTAGGAATAAAGGCATGTGCCACCATGCCCAGAGTAAGAAAGGATCTTTTTTTTTTTAATGTGCGTTGATGCTTTTGCTTACATATGTGTCTCTGTGAAGATGTTGGAGCTCCTGGAGCTGCAGTTACAGACAGTTGTGAGCTGCCATGTGGGTGCTGGGAAGTGAACCTGGGTTCTCTGGAAGAGCAGCCTGTGCTCTTAACCACTGAGTCATCTCTCCAACCTCTAAGGGAGGATTTTTAATGAAGTATATATATAAAAGTATACAGTTTAGTGGATCCTCACAGAGTGAACCACCCATTTCAACACTGCCCAAATCAGGATACAGAACTATGCTGGTATCCATGAAATGCCTGTGACTCTGGGCATTCGTCTTCTCAGAGTTAATCACTATTTCTTTCTATCACCAAAGATTACATTTGCTAATAGCTGAGCAATAGAATTGTCCTCTGTTTGGTTTCTAAATATTATAAGTGGGCTCCAGATATCCAGGATTAATGACAGAGGATTATCACAACTTTGAATCAAGCTTCGTTTATAAAATAAGTTCTAGGCCAGCCTGGGCTGCATAGTGAGTTCCATGACAGCCAGCCAGAGTTACACATAAAGACCCTGTCTCAAAAAAAAAAAAAAAAAAAAAAAAAGAAATCATTGATCGCTATGGTCAGCAAGATGTCAGTGGGGGCGCTTGCCATCACGCCTGAATACCTTGTGGGAAAGAACTGACTTCCACAGACTGTCCTCTGACCTCCATGTTTGTACAATGGCATGTGTGCACATGGGTGTATGCATACACACACACATAAATACATAAATAAATGTACAGAAAGTTGAGCAGAGGATGCAGTGTTTCCCTTACACTGGGGAGTCCCAGGTTTAATTCCCAACACCATACATACACATACAACATTTCATTGTAAGTTCATTGCATTACTACTACTTATAACTTTATACAGTTTTATAATACATATATAAATTATGTGGGCATTATAATGCCTTAATATTAATAAAAAATATGCTGGTAATGGTGGTGCACACCTTTAATTCTAGCACTTGAGAGGCAAAAGCTGGCAGAGCTCTCTGAGTTTGAGGCTAGCCTGGTCTACTGAATGAGTTCTAGGACAGCCAGAGCTACATAATGGAGAGACACTGTCTCAAAAACTGAACAAAAAATAGTTTCACAGAACATATTTAATGGAAAACTGGGTATATTGGTCTATACCTGTAATCCCAGTTCTCATGAAACTGAGACAGGAGGATTGCCATGAATTCAGCCCAGCCTGAGCTACATAGCAAGGTCGAAATGAAAGTGGAAGTCTTCAGTTTTTCCATTCATTTTCTAGAGAAAGCATAATATGTACGCTTTTGTGTCTGACTTCCTTTATACAGCATTTTTTCCCAGACCCTGTGGGAGAGGTTTGTTAATTTTCATTGGTAGATAATACTGTGTGAACACACCACAATTTAGCCATTCTGCAATTGAAGAACAGTGGGACTCACTATATAGTCCAGTTGGGGTTCTGAACTATGCTGCTATGAACATTTGTGTGCCTGTCTCTTGGTAGATACATGCATATATTTCTCTTGGACATTTACTTAGGAATAGACTTGATGAGTTGGTGAACATGTAAGTCTTCATTGTCTCCTCCTCTTCCTCTGACAGGGTCTTCTATGTAGTCCTGGCTATCCTGGAACACACTCCGTAGACCAGGCTGGCCTCAAACTCACAGAGATCCACTTGCATCTGCCTCCTAAGTGCTTGGATTAAAGGCGTGAGCCACCATACCCAGCATTATTTACTTTATTTTAGGAGTATGAATGTTTGCCTGTGTGTATATATGTGTATAGTGTGTATAAAATGCTCACAGGTCAGAGGAGGGCATTGGATCCCATGGAGCATGAGTTACAGGCAGCTGTGAGTTGTCACGTAGATGAGACCTGAACCCAGGTCCTCTACAGGAGCAGTAAGTGTTCTTAACCACTGAGCTCCAGGACTCACAGACACATATAACACCACATACACACACATATATCACATATTTACACACTCTTGTTTGTGTATGTGAGAGAGAGAGACAGGGTCTTAAGTAATGACCTAGAGCTTCTGATCCTCCTGCCTCCACCTCCCCAGTGCTGGGATTATGGGCTTACACCAACACACGCAACCTAATCCAGTTGAAAACCTAAATTTGATCATGCCACACTTGTGCCTCGAACATCCCAGTGATTTCCTCATTTCAAGAGAAAAGTCTGTTTCAGCAACATCGGCATTTAGGACAGATAATTTTGGGGGGATTGTAGGAAGATGATTGATTTTAATTTTTATATCTTTTGTGTTGTAGGGTGGGTAGCAGCCTTCAGGATTCTACACACATGCCAGTTGCACCTTGGAGTCCCAATGTAGCCAGATAGTTCCTGTAGGGCAAAATTGTCCCCTGTTAAGAACCATGGCTTTGCAGGGTAGTGGTGGCACATGGCTTTAATCCTAGCACTCGGGAGACAGAGGCAGGTGGATCTCTGAGTTCGAGGCCAGCCTCATCTACAGAGTGAGTTCTAGGACAGCCAGGGCTACACAGAGAACCCTGTCTCAGAAAAACAAAAAAGAACCATGGCTTTAACCTCTCTGTTGCACTGTTGTGTCTGTCAGGACACTACCAGGGATATAGTTTGTATTCAGTAATTATCTGTTGGCTGAATATTTGGTGTACTGCTGTTGGTAGCGTTGAACAGGTAGGACAAGGGTTCAGTTTTTTTGTTTTTTTTTTTTTTTTTTCCCCGAGACAGGGTTTCTCTGTGTAGCTTTGCGCCTTTCCTGGATCTTGCTCTGTAGACCAGGCTGGCCTCGAACTTACAAAGATCCACCTGCCTCTGCCTCCCGAGTGCTGGGATTAAAGGCATGCGCCACCACCGCCCAGCTCAGTTTTCTTTTAACAACTCTTATCTCAACACACAACCTTTGGACTCTATAATTGACATTAATCCAATGTTTACCTGTAAAGCAGCCATATGGAATAGGAAGAGTAAGGAGCCAGAGTCAGCCAGGCCAAGAGTCACATTTTACTTCAGTTATTTACCTGTAGGGTTCTGGAAAACCCATTGAATTTATCTGGGCCTTGGTATCCTTTTCTGTGAAATAAGAGTTAACACTCATTTCCTTTCCATTGTGAGTGAGTGAGTACAGCACCTGCCGTGGGGGCTCCAAAGCAGAACCCATGCAGTTCTCAGCCTGTGTCCTCACCCCACTGTTGTTGGGGGACATCCGGCTGGTTTTCATTCTTGGACTACTTGAGACACAGGAGGTCGAGTGGCATAATGATTCAGTGTTTTGCTTACCATTTCTGGGGGAAACAAAACACTTAGAAAATCCTGTCCATTTTGAGGGACCGTCCTTTGGTGTGGTCTTTTCCTAAGGGGGAAGAATTCATGGGCTGGAGGTAATTGAGTGGTTGATCACATGCTTAGCCCTGGGTTTGATCTATAGCCCACAAAAAAGGGAGGTCATCTTAGGAACTGAACCACGTGTGCCTGCCCGTCTCACTTTACAGCTGGTGATGTGGTTTTCTTAAGTGGCAGTGGTCTGTGGGGCCTCCAAGGTGTCTGGTGGGGTGACATATTTTCTCTGTCTAGTGAGATGCTTCTAGATCTTTGGCCTCTGTCTTTCAGAATCATCCTTGGAAAAGGAGAGGGAGACCCCAAGTCCCATCGACCCCAACTGTGTGGAGGTTGATGTGAACTTCAATCCTGACCCTGCTGACCTGGTCCTCTCCAGTGTGCCAGGTGGGGAGCTTTTCAACCCTCGGAAGCACAAATTTGCAGAGGAAGACCTGAAGCCCCAGCCCATGATCAAAAAAGCCAAGAAGGTCTTTGTTCCTGATGAGCAGAAGGTAAAAAAAAAAAAAATCCTTTATTAAAGGCACAGCAGTGGTTTGAGAGTCTAGGGTAAGCTGTGGCATATCTCAGCAGTGCAGCTCAGTGGCATAGCTCGGCAGGACAGTGCTTGCTGGGGACACATGAGGCCCTGAGCTCCATCTCTAGGGAGCTCAAGTGTGGTGGCACACACCTTTATTCCCAGCACTCAGGAGGCAGAGACCAGAGAGAGACAGAGACAGAGAGAGAGAGACTAGAGTAGGGACCGTGCTTCTTCATGTGTGATTTTTTTTTTATATGGAGAGCCCTTCCTATTATGGATACCATAGGAGTTCTGTGCTTGGAGCCACATCAGCAACAACTTGATGGGAAGAAATGGGTAGGTGTGGCTTGGCCTCAATGACTCTGATAGTTCCCTTCTTTGGGTTAGTGTTCCACCTCCCTGGCATTAGTCCAGCCATCAGGAAGAGAAGTCACTAGACCACAGAAAGCAAGGTTGAACAGTTTCAAAGGACAAAAGACACCTTGTAGGGCTGGGGTACAGTGGTTCTTAACCTCCCCAACACTGTGACCCTTAAATATAGTTCCTTATGTGTAGTGATCCCCCCCTACCATAAAATTATTTCATTACTACTTTATAAATAATTTCCTTCTGTTATGAAACATAATGTAAATATCTGTGTTTTCCCATGGTCTTAGGCAACCCCTGTGAAAAGGTTATTTGATCCCTCAAAGGGGTTACAACCCACAAGTTGAGAAACGCTGTCTTAGTGGGTAAAGCATTTACCACAAAAATATGAGGACCTGCCTGAGTTTGCCACAAAAAACCAAAACCATAAGAAACCATGGGAAAGCTATAACAGGTAGTGTGTGTCTGTAATTCCAGTGTTCTTACTGGGAGAAAGGAGGCAGAGGTAAGAGAATTGCTGGACACTCTGGGCCACCTAGCCTGCCAAACACACTGGTAAACAACAAAGAGACCCTGTCTCAAGATGGATAGTGAGAACTGACACCCAACGTTATCCTCTAACATCCACACATGCACCATGGGGCACGCCCCTTCTCTCCCTCTTCCTGCTCCCTCTCTTTCTTGCATGATCTTGTAGAGTCAGGTTTGAGCTCAGGGGACTGCACCTATCTTCGGCTTTTGACCACCACTAAGCATGGTGTGGTGGCACAAGTCTTTAATCCTAGCACTTAGGAGGCAGAGGCAGGCAGATTGCTGGGAGTTCAAGGCCAACCTGGTCTACATAGTGATGTCTGGGACAACCAGAGCCATATAACAGAGACTCTGTCTCAGAAAGAGGTTGGGGGGGGGTGTTAACCAATATGCCTAAAGGAGGCAAGGGCAGAGCACACAGCAGCACACTGCCTGTCAGGGAAGACTCTTGCTCCCATCATGCAGCCTGCCCCTCTGAAGACAGGGCAGTGTCCCATGGTATAATGGTCCTTTTCTAGGGTCCTACCTTTAGTTCTTACCACAGCATTGACCTGTGGGGTGGGGAGTAGACCTGGGCGGTAGGAAGGAAAGCTAAGGTTCTCTCAGGGAGAGCACCAGACACCCACAGAGGGCACTTTCCCACAGGATGAAAAGTATTGGACGAGACGCAAGAAGAACAATGTGGCAGCTAAACGCTCCCGGGATGCCAGGCGCCTGAAGGAGAACCAGATCACCATCCGGGCGGCCTTCCTGGAGAAGGAGAACACAGCCCTGCGGACGGAGGTCGCTGAGCTTCGCAAGGAAGTGGGCAAGTGCAAGACCATCGTGTCCAAGTATGAGACCAAGTACGGGCCCTTGTAACCTGTGCCCCTTGCCCCGCAGGGCACTGCCTGCACTTCAGACCTCTGCCTGGGGCTTCCTGGACCCCACACTCGTGTGGAGACTTAGGACTCTTCATGGGCACATGGTGGCATACCTGCTCTAGGAGCGTTCACGTCTCAGCTTCATTATAACATGGCCAGCACACGTGGTGACTTCCCCAGGGGACCAGGCTCCTCTCGGATGGGGAACATGAGTGAATCTATGTAGACGGGTAAATGGCCCAAGTTTCTCTTCTTGGATGTCCCAGCCGAATCAGAAGGGACCTCTGCAGTCCAGATCTCTCTTTACAGAGTGCTCAGGCTTTCCCAGCCTTCCTCAGTCTCCAGTCTGGACCGACAAGGGCTGTCTACAGAATGAGTCATGATTGTTGTCACCTTAATGTTGTCTCAGGTAGCAGGTGCATTTCCACTTGGGGTGTGTCTGTCATGCACCTCACCCTCCCCAAAAGAATCTTTGAGAGAAACATTCATTCCCATCTGTCTCAGAGCCAGGACACACTGACACTCTGTTAGTGTGTGAAGGATGGTGGGCCTTAAGAGTGGGGTCTCTGCATAGCCGGGAATTGGGGTGGAGCTTGGGGCTTTCAGCAGAAGTACATCCTACCATTCTTAGCTCCGATATCCCTTTTATCTTGTGGCTTTCAGGCCTGAAGCAGCCCTGGGATCAGCTCCCTTTACATCCCACTTGCTATGGAAAAGACATTTCCAGAATGGCTGGTCCTGGGCTCCAATTGCCAGCACCTAAGGCAGCCTTTGTATCTCAGGCCAGTCTGGAGGCTCCTGACTTCCGCTTGCCTAGCTTCTGGTTATTTTCACCCAGGAACTGTTCTCAGATCTTAAGTTTAAAAAGAAACCCCATCACCTAAGAAGCTTAAGCTTCCTAGCCCAGGGTACCATTTCTGCATGGTATTTAGGAAACTGGTCTCCAGTCTCCTGTTCTGGGCACCAGAGCGAGGGGCTGTCTCTTGAGATGCTCCATTGGTTCCTTGCTCCAGCTCACTGACATGTCCCAGGCCAGACTCTAGTCTCCCTGAAGACAGAAGAGGGCCTTTCACTTCACAGATCAGAATCCCTCTCCGTGAGTGTCAGGGTGCAACTTCATAGGAGTTGCACTTGCCAGAGTCACAGTACCCCTCTCGTAGGACGGCAGGCTCTGGAGACATTTACACTGGCCTGGAGTTCCTCAGTCTTGGTCTCCGGAGTCAGGGGCTGCCCACACCAGTCTGGCCATGGAGTGGAGTGATTCTTGCAGCTTTGGCTTCCTCTGCCTCACAGCTGTACCTTTCTCTTCTGTTGGGCTGAACTTGTGCTCTTGCTCTGGCCAGAGGATTGGCTGAGGGAATCATGGAACCCTCTGCTCATGTGGGTCAGTTAGGGCACCCTTCAGGAGGGTGTGTTTATTTGCTCAGGGTGGGCAGCCTGTGTAAAGGAGACAGAGGTGACGAGGGTGCTTTATTATCCTTAACACTGGCTTTATTTTAAATGGTGGCTTAGTTTGGGGCCCCAATCTTTTAAGACTTTTCATAATGATGTTAAGACCAGGGCAAACCATCTGCTGGCCATGGACTGCAGCCAGGAGATGCCCTGCCCCTCCTGGGACCTGCACACCACCTTTCGACAAAGGTCCCTGAGGCCAAGGGAGGTCTCTCTCCTACTAGGTCCCTGACTTTGACTTTGTGGTTCTGTAGGAACCATGTGCACACTTGTCACTCTGTTGTAACCACAAAGGGCAGTTGCACCCAGCATGTCAGTGTCCTGCCCCAGCTGCCTGCCTCCCGCCCACCCGGCACTCTCTGGCCGGCTGTTCACCCAGAGGCAGTTCTTGCTTCGCGTTACTGGTGGACAAGCCTTGAGCTGAAAGGCTCTTCGTTCTCTTTGGCTAGAAAATGTAAGGTTTGTGTTTTCTAGGTTTTAGTTTTTAAGGAATGGATACTTATCTCTGGATGCCATCTGTGTTCTGACCCCAGTGGGTGGATTGGGGCTTAATGTCTCTCCCTTGGTCCTACCTTCTGCCTTGTGGTGCCCTCTTTCCTTCCAGAAGTTGAGGGGTCTGGCTCCTCCTAAAGCACTTACTGGGAAACAGTGTGGCCGCTCGCTTCTTGGAGAAGCCTTTTGAAAGCGGCAGGTACAGGAAGGAGCATGCCTGGAGCTTGATGTCCTGGAGAGAAAGTATTCACAGAAGGGCCACTCCTCGGTTGGCCTTCGGACCCAAGGCTGTGCAGAAGAGTTGTTCTCTGGGGTTTGTCTTGCCGTGAAAGTCTCCCAACTCCCTCTAGGAGCTGATGGCTGAAGTCTGAGGCTCTGGCACTCAGATCTTTGACATCTTGTAAAGAGAAGCAGGCTTGAGAAGCCAACTTCTGTTTGGTTCTCCATGGGTTCACCTTGGGATGAGAAGTGCTCTCACTTCCTAAGTGATCTGTTCTCAGCTGTGGCAGCCTCCTTGCAAACTCAGAAAAGACGCATGGATGAACTAGAATGCTGCAGGAATGTACATACAAGAAATGTCTAGATAAAAGAACTACACATGTTTGGAGAGAGCCAGCCACCCTGTGGAGGACCTGCCTCAGTCACCTTATTCTTGGCCCAAAGGCTGAGCTTTGTGGGTCTGACTCCCTTGGTTGGGGATGGTACTAGGCAGTGATGCTCCTTGTCCACACTCCCTGCTGAGAGGGTGCTGTGGCCTGCTTTCCACTCAGGCAGCTCCTCCAGTCCTCCAGCCTGGGGACAGATGTGAAGCTCTCCAGTGGCCCTGAGAGGTATGCTCCCTGTAAGGAGGAACCGTGGAGCCCCTGGTTTCCAGGGCTAAGCCCCACCCACAGCTTCTTTAACATCTGTTAATTAAGTGCAATAAATTTTTCTAGAAAAAGGCAAAGATGATTTCCAGGTAGAGATTGCTGTCTTTTGGTATTGGGATGCCAGAACACCACTTGGTTTTATTTTTCTAAGTGCATGTGATTGGTAGAGTGTGTGGGGCTCTGCATCCTCCCTGGGAGCCACATTCCAGCGGCCCCTCTCCCTACCTTTGTTGGGGGAAAGAGGCCAGGAGAAAACCCCTCTGTCCCAGCTGCAGAGGTAGAAGCAGACAGCAGCCCATTGGCCTTGTGTGTGTGTGTGCCTGTGCGAGTGTGTCACGGCTGCTGGGCCGGAGGGTGTGGTGGGGGGAAGTTGGGAATGTATCCTTTTCAAACAAATTAAATATTTTGAGACGAGAATTTGGCGATGGTCTTTTATGTTATTCCTCTCCTTCGTTTCCTTTCTCTGTATGTTGGCATGAGAACCAAGCCAGAAAACTCTCTCTTTGGAACCCCAGGCAGCACCTGCCAATACCAGCTAGACAGCCTTGGCCGCGTCCCCAACTCCTCTTGCTTCCGTTTCTTCAGCTCTCAAATCAGATCCCTGCCCTGTTTATCTCAAGAGGAGGACACACATTGGAGCAAAGGTAGCTTGAACACACTGATACAACCAGTAAAAAGACCTGGAACTCAAATGCCTGATGGCAACTGTGTAAAAAAAGATGGACTGAGAGAACAAGTTTAGTTCCCAGAACCCATTTCCAGCCTAGAACATCTCTAATTCCAACTCCAGGGGAGCTATTCTGGTTGCTGTGTGCTCAAGCATGAGTGTGAGTGTGTGTACGTACGATGAAATAAATCTTAAAAACTAACAAAACCGAATGTGGTAGTTTGCGTATGTGATCACAACACTCCTGCTGAGATCAGAGACGCAGAGGAGAACCAACAGGTGAATTAGCCTGGAGTACACAACCCAGAAACAGGAGAGACTGTCTCAATTAGATGGGAGGTAAGAACTGACTAGTTAACATTGTCTTCGACCCCCACATGCATGCTGTAGCATGTGTCCACCTACACTCTCACACAGATACACCATAATCATAATAAAAAATTTTAAAGTCCTATGCCTTGAATCCCATAACTCAGGAGGCAGAGGCAAGTGGATCTCTGTGAGCTCAAGGCTACCCTGATCTACATAGTTCCAGGACAGCCAGGGCTACACAGAGGAAACCCTGTCTTGAAAAAAAAACAAGACAAACAAATAAACGTAAATAGATAAAAAGTAAAAAGGCTGGAAAGATAAGATAGCTAAATGAATAAAATGCTTTCGGTGCGGGTGGGAGGGCCCTAGCACAAGACAGTTTCCATAGTGCACACAGCTGCAAACGAGACTCCGTCTCAGGATGAGGTGGAAGGTGAGGACCAGCACCCAAGGTTGTCCTCAGACCTACGTGTGTGTGTGTGTGTGTCACGGCACGAACATCATGTACACACACACACAAAACAGCGCACACAAAAGACAGTACATTTCAGGGGGGAGCTGTTTGTGAATTCCAGCAATTCTGGAAGATCATCAATTAGAGGTTAGCCTGAGCTACACAGCTGTGTTCTTCGTGGCTACATGGCTATGTTCAGGGCACCATTTGCTTTCCTGTCATATTCACAACATAAAAGGAAATGTCGGGTCCAGAGGAGAAGTCAGAATTTTCTGTTTTCCCTTTCGCCAAATTTTCTGTGTTCATGAGATTTTTCACAAGCAAGGGTTTGGTTTGTTTTGAGTGAGTATGTATGTATGAATGATTGCAGGTGCCTGTGGAAGCCAGAAGAGGGCATCAGACCCCCTACATTGGCGTTACTCTGGTCCTTCGCAAGAGCCAATGGTGCTCATAACCACTGAGCCATCTCTCTAGCTCGCCAAAGACAAGCCTCATAAACAAGGCTGTAGCCATCTGCAGGGCACCAGCCCTGTCTTTGTTTATTGGTGGCTCTGCATTGGCACCTCTGGGTATATGCTGCTCAGAGTTACTCAGGAGCTCTCCTCCAGGGCATGAAGTGACTCAGAGTGGGGTGTGGCACACGCCTTTAATCCCAGCACTCGGGAGGCAGAGGATCTCTGTGAGTTCAAGGCCAGCCTGGTCTGCAGAGTGAGTTCCAGGACAGCCAGGGCTACACAGATGGAAAACAACAAAAAGTTTCCTTTCCATCTCCTCTGCCCCATCCTTCAGACCCTTCCCTGCCTCCATTCCTAGCAGTTCCTGCTTCCTCAGCAAGGCCTGTACCCTCCCCCATTTTTATAGCCAAAGTTGTTCATCCTTAGGAATCCCTGTGGTTTGAGGGACCAGGAACCATTTGTAATTTTATTTGTAAAAGAGAAAGATGTACCTGAAGTTCGGAGAATGGCTGTCCCGGTAGGCTTTTTAAAATAGCCATTCTGGCCAGGAGGTGTTGACACATGCCTTTAATTCTAGCAGTTGGGATACAGAGGCAGGCGGATCTCCAGGTTCAAGGCCAGCCTGGTCTACATAGTGAGTTTCATGACAGAGAAACCCTGTTTCGAAAAACCAAATTTAAAAAGGAAAGAAAGAATAGCCATTCTGCAAACAAACTGTGAGAAACTCACAAACCTCTGCCTCGTCCTCCTGAGTACTGGGATTAATAGGTGTCCTCCTGAGTACTGGGATTAATAGGTGTTTTCTTTTTAATATGTAACTTCTAGTTATCTGTGTCTGTATGTGGGTATGCGCACCTGAGTACAGGGGTCTGTGGAGACCAGAGGCATTGGAGCCTTTGGAGCTGCAGTTACAGTTGGTTGGTAGCTGCCTGACCTGAGTGCTGGGAAAGGAACTCAGGACCTCTGCAAGAGCAGTACGAGCTCTTAACCACTGAGCCATCTCTCCAACCACCGGGCGTTGGCTTTTTAAGAGACAACCTCGTGTTACTACTATATAGCTCAGGCTGGCCACCACCTCCACAGCTAGAGGTTTGTATCATCACATTCAGCCAGCAGCCTTGTTTTTGTTTTTTGGGGTTTTTTTTTTTGTTGGTTTTTTTTTTTTTAATTGTGGTCCAGGCAGCAGGCACTGGGGCGCCCTGTGAGCCTCTGCTTACCTTCCACCAGAGGGGTGTACTGCAGGTTAACTTTTGGGGGTCCCGGCTAGTGGAGAAAAGGGTCTTCAGGCCTTCGTCTGCTGCTCCCACTCCCGCTGCCTCACTGTCCTGGTCCACCCTCAAAACACTCTAGAATGGAATCCGTCTTTAAAGAGGAAGAGAGCCGAGCATTGCGTGGTGGCGCACACCTTTAATCCCAGCCCTCAGGAAGCAGAGGCAGGCATAGCTCTGTGAGGCCAGCCTGGTCTACAGAGTGCCTACAGGACAGCCAGGACTATGTAGAGGGACCCTGTCTCGAGGAGGAGGAGGACAAGGAGGACGAGGAGGAGGAAAGAAGAAACAAAGTGAGATAGAGATGTAACTCAGCAGTACAGGGCTTACCTAGTGTGCTTAAGGCAGCGAGTTCAATCCCCGGTGCTGAAATGAACATTCCAGAAGAGGAAACTGAGGCTCAGAATTGCCCAAGGTCTCTCCCATATACTGTCAGAGCTGAGATTTCAACCTGGGATAAAGAGCCTAAACCCTGGGTGCTTTCACCATTGTTACCCTCCTACCCAAGAGGCCAGTGTCTGGCCCTGCCGTGCTAAAGGAAACCTCCCAATCCAACTCCCCTGGGCTAGCAGAAGTCAGCCACAGTGGCCAGATCTGATGTCTCTCCGTGGGCTGCCTGAGCCTCCCAGCCTGGTGCCGAGAGCCCTGGTCTACCTGGCAGGAGTGGATAGGAAATCTGTTGTCTACACAAGAAGAGGGCACCCTGTCCTGACCCTGTCCCCCCAAACCTAGGCTCATACCCTGATGACGGAGACGGACTGCGGACCTGACAGGGTCTAGAGCCACCCAGGCATGCCTGTGAGGGATAATCCAGATTGATTGAAGTGGGAAGACTCACCCTCACTGGGAGCAGCACCTTCCCATGGGCTAAGGGCTTGGTCTAATAAGAAAAGTGACAAGGAAGTGGCTGGCAATTTCGGCTAACCCTGACAGCCTGAGTTCCATGGATCCACACCGTGGAAGATTTGAACCTCTCCTGAAGGTTGGCCTCTGATCTCCACATACCTGCACTTGATGCTTCCCCAATAAATAAATGTAAAAAAATAAACAAGACCTGCCTATTTATTTATTTATTTATTTATTTATTTATTTATTTATTT
>CABHPH010079538.1:0-38682 GCA_902168325.1 Peromyscus nudipes
AAGAGGCCAGAAGAGGGCGTCAGATAACAGCGGGTTGTGAGCCACCACGTGGGTGCAGGAAATCCAGCCTGCATCTTCCGCAAGAGCAGTCTGTGTCCTTAATCACTGAGCCATCTCTCCGGCCCTCTATTGTCTCTGTATGTCCTGTGTGATCTGTCCTTCCTTTCTAGAATATTCTCTGTGCTTGGTATTAAACATACTGTACATGTGCACATGTGAGTTGGATTCTGCTTGCTGGCACTTGAGCTGAAGTTTCCCAGCCTCAGGTGTTGAAGCCCTCCCCTTTGTTTCTGCCTCGGCCTCCCCCGGCCCTCGTGTATGGATTTGGGTCTTAGTTGTCCACCGTTCTGGACTTCTCTGCTGTCCTCTGTGGAGCCTGGCCTGAACACTCATCCCTGAACACCCTCAGCTGGATCAGCCCTGAGACCTATTTCATCTACTAATGCTTGCCCTCTCACTGGGGTGGTTTTCCACATTCTCTCCATACTTCCTCCTCAGCTCTGTTCATTTCCTGTGGTGCTAGGGGCAGAGCCCTGGGCCTCACAAATGCTAGGCAGGTGCTGCACCCCTGAGCTCTACCCCAGCCCTGTTCTTCATGAAAATGCATTCCATTCACAAGGGTGTATGTGTCCCTCCACGCTTACGATACATTATGTCTGTCCCTCGCTGTCCCCGGCTGTGGGTGGAGTCCCGTGCATTCAGTGTGCTTCACCCTTGGCATGGGTGGAGCCAGCCTGTGACCTCATCTCCCCTCTCTGCTGCGGGCTTTTGGGCAGGTCTGGAGCTCTGGGGAGGCCAAGGGTCAGGCCCTGTCCCCTCAAGTGGGGACAAGAGCCTGGGCTGTGGGTGATGCCTGATAACCTGATGGCCATGCAAGGAGCAGCTCCCATGGGCCCCCATCCCCTCAAACTCCGTGTGAAGGATGGAGGGATGAGGCTTGGGGGATCGGGAAATGATATGTTCCCTTCCCCACAGCATATTTCTAGCACAGAACAGGATTTGAGGGGTGAGGGGGTCTCATAGCGGATCCATGCCACGAGGTACAGGCACTCTTACGGTGCCTGCCTTCTCCGGCATCGCTCTCCCTGAAGCTGAGGCCCCTTCCCCGGTGGAATATGAACACTTTAAAGTTTGGCTTCTAGGACCTGGGAAACGTTATCTTATCCTTTCTCCAGAGTGATGGGTGCTGGCAAATGTCACCTCCTGCCCCATGGGTTCCCAGGATCTCAGCTGTGTCCTGCCCCTTAGCAACAGATTCTGCCACCTAGGCCTATATATCCAACTAGCCTCTGCTCCAGCTCAGAGTTGGGGGTCTTTCAGGCCTGGCACATGTTGTGCCCAGTGTACAGCACCCTTCCCTTTTCTCTCCCTGGTGAGATCCAGCTCTTCCGGTTAGCTTCAGCCAGGTTAAGGTTCCCGGGCCCTGACTCCTTCACCTAGAATCGCTGCCAGCGTCTCAGTTTGGGTTCTTCTGGTGCCCGGGAGGTGTTAGTTGGGCACAGTGCATGCCTGGGGCCCTGCGCCACCTCAGCCCGCGCCTTCCGCAGCTCCTGCCGCTGGACGGGGAGTTCGTCCTGGCCCCTGGAGCCTCATTCAGCGCCGCCGGAGTCGGCTCGGACCCGGCCTGTCACTCTGGAGAGGAAGGTGAAGGGGGCGTGGCTCAGGGGTGGACTCGGGGCGTGGCTAGAGTGGGCGTGCTTTGGAGAGGGCGGGGCGCGGGGCTTAGTGCGCGGCGTGGGTTGGTGCGTGCCTCCGTAGGCACCCCGTTGCTCTTCCGAAATCCCGACCGCTTCTCCTGGCTTGACCCACACCTGTGGAGCTCCGCGACCCAGGCGCCCGGCCTCTTCTCCGTGGACGCCGAGCGCGTGCCCTGCAGCTACGACGATGTCCTCTTCCCGCGCGACGGGTCTTTCCGTGTAGCGCTCGGCCCGGGCCCCAACCCGGTGCACGTCCGCAGCGTCTCGGCCGTGGGCCAGGTGAGCAGGCGCGGGAGGGCTCGGGTCCCATCCCCTGTGCCCGTCCCCATGGCGTCCTGCCGCTGCGCGTGGCCCCCCGCGCTCAGACTTTCTCCTCGCCTGCCACCGGTGATGCCGCCGCCCGCAGACGTTCACGCGCGACGAGGACCTGGCGGCTTTCCTGGCGTCCCGCGAGGGTCGCCTGCGCTTCCACGGGCCGGGCACGCTGAGAGTGGGCTCCCAGGCCTGCACCGACGCGTCAGGCTGCGTCTGCGGCTACGCCGAGGTGAGTGAGCCTTGGCCGGGGACGGCGCGAGGTCCGCTCGGCCGTGGTGGGGCGCGTGGCTGCCGCTGCGTTTTCCGGCACTCACCGCCGTGTCCCCACCTAGACGCTGCCGTGGATCTGCGCGTCTCTGCTGCAGCCCCTGGGCGGCCGCTGCCCCCAGGCCACCTGCCGCGACCCGGTGCTGCCCCAAGGCCAGTGCTGCGACCTCTGCGGTGAGCGCCCCGCCGGCCCTCTAATGCGCTCCCCGCGGGCTCCCCTCTCTTGCTGGGGTCCGCGGCGTTGATCTGTCCTCCCGTCGCAGGAGCCATCGTGTCGTTGACCCACGACCCCACATTTGACCTGGAGCAGTATCGAGCACGGTTGCTGGACCTCTTCCTAAAGCAGGTAACGAGGCCACAGGGAGGGTCCCGGCTGCTGGCAGCTATGCCCCGACTCTACCGCCCCCTCCCCCAGCCTGAAGGCAGAATCCGGATCAACGCTCTCCCTCCCCAGCCCCAGTACCAGGGGGTGCAGGTGGCTGTGTCCAAGGTGCTGCGCGAGGCTCACACCGAGATCCAGGTGGTGCTGGTGGAAACCGGGCCGGAGGCCGGCGCTGCGGGGCGGCTGGGCCACGCGCTCCTGCAGGACGCGGTGGCACAAGGTAACCTCGCGCCCTCCCGTCCCTCCGCTGCCCCGGCTGCCTGGGAGCCGCCGCTGAATCCCCCTTGTCGCAGGCGGCGTGCTCGGCATCCTGTCGGCGACCCTGCGGCAGTCGGGCATGCCCGCGACGGGAGGCTCCGCGCTGTATCTGGACGGGTCCGGTGCCTGGCTGGCGGGCAGCGTGGCGGCGGTGGTGCTGCTGGCACTGCTGGGGACGGTTTTGCTGCTGCTGCACCGCAGCGGGAGGCTCAGGTACGCGGGCCCCTCCCGAGGGCGGGCTCCCAGAGGTTGGCCGGGCTGGAGGGCTTCACCTGCTCCTGCATCCAGCAGGTGGAGAAGGCATGAAGAGGCTGGGCCCGCACCCGCTGGGCTGCCGCTGGGTTTCCGCAATCCGCTTTTCGACGTGATGGTCTTCAAGCAGCAGGTGAGACAGCGGGAAGAAGCTTTGGGGGTCTTCCCAGGGGCTGGTACTTGGCACCGTGAGCCCCTGACACTGTAAACCCCGCAGCCACAGCCCTCGGTGGAGCCGCTTGGCTCAGCCCAGAAGGTGGACCTCGTCGACACCAATTTCAGCTACTTCATTAACCCACTCTTTGCCGGGGAGGCAGAGGCAGAGGCCTAACCTCTTCTGGGAGAATGCTATCCCTCCAGCCAGTGGACTATTCATCCCCTCTGAGACCACGACTTCTCTCCTGATGGCAAGGACGGGCCCACCTTGTCCAATAAAGGGTTGTTTGGGTTTTTGTTCTTTTTTAACCTGCTAGCATGGGTGATCATACTTCCAACTTCAACTTACTTGACTTATGGGGATCTGAACTCAGGTCCTCAGACCTGCCCTGCAAGTGTTCTTACCCACTTGTCATGGTGTTTTGTTTTGAGGTGGGAGTCTCGCCATATATCCTAGGAAGGCATTAAAACGTCGGGGCTCAAGTATCTCTCTGCCTTAGCCTCCAGGATTAGCTGGGGCTTTAGGCCATTTATGGCCACTGATGCTCGGATGGACCTGTCCCAGTTGTTGACCTGGTCAGGTTTGGTCTCATGTCAGAGGGAAGTAATTGGTGACTTTAAGTCGCCTCAGCTCACTGCCGGGTTCAGTCTCGATACCCCATCAGCACTCACTCATTCTGGTCTTTATCTGTTGTTTCTGGTTATGGGTCCAGGAGCAGGGGTCTGCTCTTTGTAGTCACACAGTGGACAGGAAGCTTGTCCCTTCGGTTCATTGCAGGATGCCTGGCTTTAGCTTACAGGGCTGTAGGAAAGAGCAATTCCAGTTCTTAGTAGTTTTGTGGGGAAAAATTGTATCAGTGCTCGGCATGGTGGTGAGCGCCTGTAATCCCAGGGCTAACAACGGAGGCAGGAGCATAGAGTTTGAGGACAGCCTGGGCAACATTGCCAAACTCTGTCTCAATAAACAAAAACAAAGTAAGCAAAGAGGAGGAGCGGAGGGGCTGAGGAGATGGCTCAGTGGGCTAAATATTTGCCTTGCAAGTGGGGGGAGCTGAGGTTGATTCCCAGACCCCGCAGGCATGGGGTGCAAACTTGTAACCTCAGTGCTGGGGAGGTAGCTGCCCATCTAGTCTTCGTGAGCTCCAGAGGGAAGACACCTGCACAGGTTCTCTGCCCCACATGCCTGCATGCACACACATGCACCTGTATGCACCCGAACATGCACACATACATGCACACTCCCCTCACAAGAAGGAAGAAAGAAAATTAGATTGGCAACACAGGCAAGGATTTAGGATGGATTCTAGTGTAGAAGTAGAAAAAAAATCCCTTAAAAAACAAACGGGCTGGAGAGATGGCTCAGAGATCAAGAGCACTGGCTGCTCCGGCAGAGGCTCTGGGTTTGGTTCCCAGCACCCACATGGCAGCTCACAACCATCTGTAACTCCAGTTCCAGGAGATTTGGCTTCCTTGAGCACAGCACAAAAGTGGTGCACACAGGTACATGCAAAACACTTGACACATAAAAAAATCAGCCTTAAAAAAACACAGAAGTACAGCCTCATAATATGAGGTATATTAGAGTTTTTAGAAAAACATTTCTTCTCTCTTTTATGACGCCTTTGATCCCAGCACTTGGGAGGCAGTGGCAGGGGGAATCTGTGGGTTTGAGGCCAGCCTGGTCTACATAGAGAGTTCCAGGACTGCCAGAGTTCCATAGAGAAGCCTTGTCTCAAAAAAAAAAAAACAAAAACAAAAAAAAAACAAAAAAAAAAAAAAAACAAAGAAGAATTTAGTTTCATCAAATTTGGCTTGATTATGTAAATGGAGCAAAACCACAAAAACCAAAAACAACAACCACCCATGATTCACCATAGAAACCATTCAAGTTCCACTCTGGGGCGGGAAGGCAAGTCTCCCCAGCTCTTGGGACACGGGGGAAGCAGGATTCAGGGGCATGATTCAACCCACTCACTGAAGCAGGAGCTCCAAGAGCAAGACTTGTGTATTGTTTTTAAATGTGCTGTCCTGACAGGAACAACAGGTTCCTGTTCACTTCTGCATAGAACAATATTTTCATTAAAAGGGAGATTTAACTTTAGTGGACTTAAGTTAGAAGAGTAAAAACGAAGGCTTCTACACTTGTTCACAGAAGTTGTTCTTAAATTATTACCAACTCTAGAGAGCCTAAGGTTTTCCTGTGTTGGCACTCAGTGCAGAATGCTTCCTGAAGTGAAGCCTTGTGTCCCAGCACTTAAAAAACTTTTTAGACTTAATTTATAAAAATAAATTTCAGTAAAAAAAAAACAAGCCTGGCATGAGGTGTAGAACTATAATCCCAGCACACAGCAGGCTGAGGCAGGAGGACTGACAATTTGAGGCAAGCTTAGGCTACATAGTAGGATTATCTTAATGCAACAGGCCTGGAGACATGATCAACAGTTAACTACTGTTTTTGCAGAGTACCAGAGTTGTGTTCCCAGCACCCACATGGTGGCTCACAACCATCTCTAACTCCAGTTCCGAGGGATCTGATGCCCTCTTCTGGCCTCTGAGGGCACCTGCACACACATGGTGTTCATACAGACAAGCAGGCACACACATACATGTAAATAAAATCTTAAACAGCAACAACAAAACAACAGTGTTTTATAAACAGAGCACGTTTCATGGATGCTGTCTGGGTTCATGTAATTCCTACCTGTAGTGTTTTGAGTTTCCTCGGTTGTGTGCACCCAGCAGCTCGGAACTCTGAAGTGCACATGTGGAAGCCAGAGGTGGACCTTGGGCTCCTCTATCAGCTCCAACTTAGTCTTTTGAGACAGGGTCTCTCACTGAATCTCAAGCTCACTGATTGGGCTAGACGGGCTGGCAGCAAGCCCCATTGATTTCCTGGCTTTATCTCTCCAGTGCTAGGCACACGCTACCACTCCTGTGGCTTTTTTTTTTTTTTTTTAAGATTTTGTCCTGTGGCTTTTTTTTTTTTTTTTAAGATTTTGTTTTCAGCTGGGAGGTGGGGGCGCACACCTTTAATCCCAGCACTTGGGAGTGAGAGCCAGGCGGATCTCTGTGAGTTCGAGGCCAGCCTGGTTGACAGAGCAAGATCCAGGACAGGCACCAAAACTACACGGAGAAACCCTGTCTCGAAAAACAAAAACAAAAACAAAAAAAAAAAAAAGATTTTGTTTTCATTATGTATTTGTGTGTGTGTGAATGTGAGTGTGTGGAATATGTGTATGGGTGACCATGGAAGCCAGAGGACATTCCTTGGGACTGGAGTTCTAGGCAGTTGTGAGCTGTCATATGGGTACTGGGAACCAAACACAGGTCCTCTGCAGGAACAAGTCTTCCTACCGGTTTGAGCCGGCTCTCCAGCTGCCCCTCTGCACTGTAGCTTTATGTGGGTTCTCATGAGAGGACCAGCCTTGGGTCAGTCAGAGTTCTGAATATCATTGTTTTCTTGAGATTTAGCCCTAGCTGGCCTGGAACTTGCTATGTAGACCAGGCTAACCTCAGAGCTCATCCTGCCTCTACCTCTCATGTTTTGGAATTAAAGGTGTGTGCTACCATGTCTAGCCTGACATTTTAAATTTTGTTTAATGATTTTTTTTAATCAAATGATTTATTTTTTAGTTTATGTGAATGTATTGTTCCCTTCATGGATATATGTGCAGCATGTGTGAGTGGTGCCTGTGGTGGCCGGAAGAGGGTGTTTGATCTTCTGCACTAGAGTGACAGGTGCATCTGATGTGGGGCCTGGGAATTGTATATGGTGCTTTATCTGTATGTACAACTTTACGCCAGAAGAGGGCATCAGATCCCTCTAGAGATGGTTGTGAGCCACCATGTGGTTGCTAGGAGTTGAACTCAGGACTTCTGGAAGAGCAGACAGTGCTCTTAACCTCTGAGCCATCTCTCCAGCCCTACTTCATCCATCTTGAATGTGATTGGAACTCTGTACTGAGAGTATTTATGAAGGTTCCAGAACCTGATAGCCAACATTTCAGAACTGTGGGCGACAAGCTAATTAGAACAGCCATGGTTAGAATTTTTGAATTTAGTCACTGACAAGGGAGTTGGTTTTGATGGCGTTTTTAATGAGTGGGCCGGAGGCATCACAGGAGGACAGTTTGGAGGTTTTCATCAGTAACATCTATGTGACTTAAAGAGCTCTTGATTGAAGCCTTTTGATGGCACTTCCTATGTGATCTAATACCCCAGGTCCACCTACTCAGGCAGGCTGCAGATGGGCGAGGCATCAGGGTGGGGTGTCTTCTGGGCCCAAATGTAAAATCAGAGTCTAAAAGACTTAATTACTGATCCCTCTGAAGATGACCTGACCAGATCTCTCTGCCCACACTAGACATATCCTGGTAGAGCTAAGTGCTGTGGGATGTCTTTCTGTATGTTGTGAATATGTGTTGCTCTGATTGGTTGATAAAGTTGCATTGGCCTATGGCAAGGCAGCTTAGAGGCAGGCAGGAAATCCAAGCAGATATACGGAGAGAAGAAAGGAGAGAGGGGAGAGATGCCAGCCACCACCAAAGAGCAGCAAGATGCCAGCAGACTGGTAATACCATGGCTACGTGGCAACCTTTAGATTAATAGAAATGGGTTAAGTTATAAGAGCTAGCTAGCAAGAAGCCTGGCATAGGTCATACAATTAGTAGTTAATATAAGCCTCTGAATGATTATTTTATAAGTGGTTGAAGGACTGTGGGGCTGGGCGGAACCAGAGGACCTGGGGACTGCCAGGCCTGGTAGGACCAGAGAAACCTTCCAGCTACAGCTGGGCACTGCATGCGAGCACTAGAGTGCCCAGGAGGCCATGGGCCTGTTCAAAAGCTTTAAGCAAAGGGAGGGTTTTAAAAACAGCATTTAAGAATAAAGCTGGAAGGCTTCACAAGGACAGGGCCAGTCTGGAGCTGAAGTTGTCACTGGACAAACGTCCTTGAAGAAGTGGGTTGTGGGAGGCTGTGTTCTGAAGTTCCATGATGTTCTTGGCCGGTGCGCTGCACAGGCATGGGCTCTCCCGCTTCGTAACTCTTACTCATTTTTATTGTGGTTCTGGCTCCCAAGCAAGACTCCATCTTGCTTTTTACAATTGTTATACTCCCATTGCTGTAGGGCAAAGCCCACCCTTCCCCAAGGGCAGTTCTGAGGTACACACTTGTTGTGGAATATTATTTTAACTAGGTAAAGATGTGTTACATTTATTTATGCTGCAGAATATATTACTCTAACTGTGTAAAGGTGTGTTACTTTTTTTTATGCTGCATTTGTTTAATTATGTAAAGATGTGTTGCATCTGTTTGACCTTGCCTGCCTAAGGCACCTGATTGGTCTAATAAAGAGACGAACAGCCAATAGCTAGGCAAGAAAAGTATAGGTGGGGTTGAGGGGAGAGGGGAGAGGGGAGAGGGGAGGGGGGAGAGGGGAGGGGGGAGGGGGGAGGGGGAGAGGGGAGAGGGAAGAGGGAGAGACACTCCTGGGGCCAGAAGCCAGGCAGCTGCCAGACAGACAGACATACAGACAGCAGGAAAGATACAGAAAGAAGGTAAAAAGGCCCGAGGCAAAATGTAGATAAAGAGAAACAGATTAAAATAAGAGCTAAGATAAGGCCAAGCATTCATAACCAATATGAAGTCTCTGTGTCATGATTTGGGAGCTGGTTGGTGACCTAAGAGAAAAAGCCTGGTACAGACACTGGGGAGCCAGAGCTGGAGTGGACAGCCACTGGGCAGGTCATAGCATGTGTGTGCATAGATGCCAGGGCTCCTGACTGGATATGTGCAGCTTGAACAGTCAGCAACCGTTTCTTCACTCGTCAGGTGCTTCTGAAATGGCACTGTCCCGGTCACAGCCTAGCCCCAGGGGGATAGCTTAGCCGTGGGGGATTTCATGTAAATGAGAAGCCTGTGGCACACTCTGCGGCACTCTTGTGGCTGTGACTCATCATTTACAATGCTGCCACTATCCTAAGGTGACTAGTATTTTGAAAAGTGGCTCACGCTGGAGCGTTTTTTTTCAGACCAGAGCGTCGAGCTTATGGTCATTCCTTTCTCAATCCTCAAGCCTACCATGTATAGACGTCAGGGATGGATCAGCCCACCCAGCCCAGCTGGTTCCTGTATCCTAGTGCTCTGCTCCTTCAGCCACCAGCTCGGAAGGGCCCACTGTGTCCCTATCTAAGCCCCTCTAGGCATGCTGGAGGACTGTGCTCCCAAGAGGTTGTAGTTGATTTGCCCAAGAAATGGAAGGGGATTATGTGACCACCCCCCCATGGGTAACAGTGGAGCTGATGGTTTTTTTTTTAGATTTATTTATTATGTAAACAGTGTTCTTTCTGCAAGATGTAAACAGTGTTCTTTCTGCAAGTTTGCCGTATGCCAGAAGAGGGCACCAGATCTCATTACAGATGGTTGTGAGCCAAGATGTGGTTGCTGGGAATTGAACTCAGAACCTCTGGAAGGGCAGACAGTGCTCTTAACCTCTGAGCCATCTCTCCAGCCTGGAGCTGATGTTCTAAAACCACATTACCTCCTTGACTGCTGCCTGAGGCCCAGGGAGGCCTGGGTCTGCAGGGCCGAGCTGGGCTGAGAGCTGCTGCCTGGGAACAGGCTGCTGCTGTGTCCAGCGCTGCTTTCCAAGCTCCAACCCTGCCCATCACTCAGAGGCTTGGTGTGTGCGTCTAAACAGGGCCAATAGGAGGAAGGGGAGGACCCAGGGACCCTATGAAGTACCCAAGCCTGGGGCATGGGCCTCCCCAGCCCTGAATGGTGAAGCTGTTACTTTCTCCCGTGCTTGGCTTTGGCCTTCTGTCTTTCCTGGGTTTTTTTGTTTGTTTGTTTGGTTGGTTTTTTTTTTGGCCCAGCGAGGGAATGAGCTTGGAGATCCCTGCAATGCCCCCCTGTTAGATTTTTCAGGGTACTTATACTGGATTTGGGGAGCAATGTACTCAAGATTGTATTCCAGACTGTAGATCCTGGAGGAGGGCTTGGAGGTGGCCTCAACCATCAGACACTCTGGGGGCCCCTTCTGAGACCCCTGTACCAAGACTAGCATGGTGAGAAACCCCATGGGGGGGGCGCAGGGGGGGCACAGACGAGGGCAGATGCCCACTTGACACAGCTGGGTGAGGTTCACGGGGAAGGTCATTCTGCTCCATTGCTTCCTCGCCCCACCTGGCTTGTGGGCCCACGGGCTGTGAGTAGCTAAGGGCAGGCACCTGGGGACGGAGACGCACTGAGCTTTCCCTAATGTTTCTTCCTTTTTGGTTTTTTGTTTTTTTGTTTTTTCGAGACAGGGTTTCTCTGTGTAGTTTTGGTGCCTTTCCTGGATCTCACTCTGTAGACCAGGTTGGCCTCGAACTCACAGAGATCCGCCTGGCTCTGCCTCCCGAGTGCTGGGATTAAAGGCGTGCACCACCTCTGCTTGGCTTCCCTAATGTTTCTTGAGCCAATCCAGCATGCAGGGAAAAACCTGACCTGAAGTTTTTTCCATTATAGATGGGAAAAAAGTGATCCCAGGCTTGCCTTGAGTTTGAAGTGAGGCATGCCACCTCAAGGCTACTTTGAGTGGGCTGGGACGGAGGTGCTTTCCCTATCGGAAAGCTTTGCTGGGGGCAGGCATGGCTCACAGGCTTTGGCTGTGTCTGGAACTATATGGCTGCCAGAAGCTTGTCCTTTCTCCCCCTCGGAGCTCCCTAGAGGAGAGGTAAGAATGTTTGATGTGAACTCTAAGGACAAGGCTGGGGTGTCAGGGACAGCTGTGACCTTGCAAATACCCCTCCAGGCTCGTCCCTTCTCCAGCCCAGGCTTTGTGTCCCGTGCGTGTGTGTGTGTGTGTGTGTGTGTGTGTGTGTGTGTGTGTGTGTGTGTATGTGTGTATGTATGTGTGTGTATAGTGCTCTGCTGGCCTTGCAGGGGACACTGGACTCTGGGACAAAGGGAACGGAGAGCTTTCCCAGCCATGTCTTACTAGGATGGCCTGGAGGCGTTTGTGACTTGCAACAGCCAGGGCTGGGTGTTAGAGAAGCTGCTGCCAGGAACACCTGTGGAGAACCGAGGCTGCGCCTGCCCGGGTGGGAGGCAGAGACCAGGGCCCGACTGGACCTGGACCCCAGCTCTTCCTGCCAGCCAGCCACACCTGTTTTGTCTGCTTGAGATGGAATAGTCACCCCTCCTTGCCGCCTGCTTGGGGTTCTGTCCCATTCCACTTTGTTTTTATTTTCCGGTTGCTGTGACATGCACAGGCTGAGGAAAAAGCATTCCACACTCTCTAGATTACAGGTCCATGCACTAAATTATTTACTGAGTGCTTATCCAGCTTACAGATCCTAAATTTGAAAAGGGTGTGTGTCAAAGGGCCTGTTTACCTCAGAGATTTTTGCGAATGGTGGTTAATTCATTAAGGTCACAGGGTACTGGAGAGTCATAAAGGGCAGATATTACAGTCCCCCTCTTTTCTTTCTCTTCAAAAATATTTAATGTTTTGAGATAATTATCATTTCCCCTTTCCTGTCTCCCTCCCATGTACCTCCAACTCTTTGCTCTTTCTCAAATTCATGGATTCTTTTTAATTAGTGTTACACATACGTGTGTGTGCATGTGTGCATCCCTAAGTGCATAGATACAGCCTATTCAGTCTGTATGCTACTTGGATTGTTTTCAGGGCTGAACATTCGGTGTGGGACGATCACTGGGTGTGCTCTTCCCTGGGGAAGACTTTCTCCTACACTCACCATTCCTTAGTTGCCTGTAGTATTTTGTCTCGGGTTGAGGCCTCATGAGCTCCCCAACCCCAACATGCCCCCCCCCCCCCCGACCCGGCATCCATGTTAGCATGTCTATTGCTGGAGACCATTACAGAAAGCCACAACCAGTCAAAAGCCACAACAGGGCAGTTACGGAGCCTAGTCCCAACCAATAAATTTACAACACAACTGTTGTCCTAAGGCTCTGGGATCACTGGGAAAGAGGGGGCAGGAAGACTCTAAGAGCCAGAAGTGTAGGGAGTTTGCTGTGATTGTTCCCCTAGAAATGTCCGAAGCTGCACCCATGAAGTCTTACCAACATGACCTAAAAAGGACCACTCTCCCCCTTTCATGGTAGATGATGGGGAACTAGAGGACACAGGTCCCTATGCCCACGTTGTTAAAATCTCCAGAAGACACAGCCAGCAGTGGTGGTGCTCACCTTTAATCCCAGCACTCAGGAAACAGAGGCAGGCGGATTTGAGTTCGAGGTCAGCCTGGTCTGCATAGTGAGTTCCAGGACAGCCAGGGCTACACAGAGAAACTTTGGCTCAAAACAAAACAAAACAAAACAAGGAAGCTGGAGAGACTGCTCAGAGGTTAAGAGCTCTGGCTGCTCTTCCAGAGGTTCTGAGTTAAATTCTCAGCAACCACTTGGTAGCTCACAACCATCTAGAATGAGATCTGGTGCCCTCTTCTGGCATGCAGGCATACATGCAGGCAGAACATAATAATCTTAAAAAAAAAAAAAAACAAACCTCAGAAGACTCTCGAGCTGAAGACAAAGATCTAGAAGATGTTCCAGTACACCTTTTGTCCACAAATGCATGGTTGTTCTCAAAGGCTCCCCTAGGCTGTGTCTTTATCCATTGGGATCTCTGATCCACGGCCGTAAGAAGGGAAGAATTGGTATTTTTCTGCATACGGGCTTCATCTCTAATGGAGATACAGAGCATGTGAAAACCAGCAGTGCAGAAGGCCTGCATGCCAACCCTGGTGTAGGCCAGCGCTCAATGAACTGCTGCTTGCTGGATGAAGCTGAAGAGGCTGTTGGCTGTTCCTGTACTTCAGGATTTCTGCCAAGTGTCAACAAGAGAAGGACCTTTAGGAAGGTAGCCAAAGGCAACAGAGGCTGCGAGCTGTAGCAGAAACAAGAAGGGGCTAGGTTCTGGGGCTCTGACGTCAGACATGTTCTGAGCACCTGGGTGATTCTCCCACGTTCTAGCTTCCCAAGGTTAAGAGTGTGTGGCATCTAGTTTCACTGCTGGTGATGCTCCTGCTCAGTCTCACCACCGCCTTGACCTGCGCCTGGTGACTGTGGCCGGGGTCACTGTGGAGGGTACTGTTAGGCTACTGTCCAGCTGCAGCCTTGCAGATGTCCCCCAGTTGCGCTGTGGACTCTTCTATTCTGGTGATCCTTGGCCACTTTTTAATCTCAGTTAGGTCCCCTGCCCTGCTAGGTGTGGTGTTGAGGAGTCGCCCTCTTAGACTACTCCTGTGTTACAGGAGCTACTTGTCACAGCCTTGGTAGTGAGGTGTAACAGGAAGGTGGCTCTGACTAGCCAGTTCCTGGTGAAAAGCTAGCAGAGTAGCAACAGCCCGAATGCAGGCCTGCATGTGTCTGAAACCTTGCTGGCCGGGTCTAAAGGGCCCGTGAGCGCAGACACTAGACTCAGGGCCAAGCCACGGGTGTGAAGCTTGCAGAGCCAGGAGTTGTTTCCCCAAAGACCTCCAGACTGCTCGTTCTGGACCAGATAGGAATGTGATGGGAACTGGAGAGCCAACCCTGGCTGGCAGCTGGGCTGACGATGGGCTGGTACTCCTGTTTCTGTGATATTTCTGCAAGTGACTAACACTTGAGTATTTAATTGTTGGGTGGCTGATCCCGGAATGAGGAAGATCCCAAATTCTGGACTCTTGATGACTCTGCCTTGGCTGTTTGTTTGACCCATTGGTGGGCTGAAGTTACCAGCATCCTGTCTGCATCTGCTCCAGCTCCAGCTCTGTGAACTCAAGTGATCATCACTTCCTGATCACTGGACACACCCTAACCGTGAGTTTTGGGATCATGTGAGGATGAAGCGTGGCTCCATCATGTAGCATGTGCTGAGGGAACCTGGTGAATGGGGCTCTGGTCCCTCTGAGCTCATGGGGCTTAAAGGACAAGTGTTTTGGGGAGTGGTAACATCAAATGTCTTGGGTAGCTGTAAGGACCTGAACCCTGGTCCCTGTGGGGAAGGACAGCGGGTGATACAGGCCCAAGACTCAAGAGGGAACCACGAAATGGCAGGGGCTGAGCCACCGGCAAGTACAGAACCCCCACCGCGCTCACTCATGCTGTTACCTCATAAAAACCCCACAGCACCTTGGTCCTACCTGCTCCTCACACTCAAGACCAGGGCAAGGTTACAGCCTCTGTGCTGTATGAGATGCTCTTGTGTTTTCTGTAAGGCTCACCGGGGAACTTACCAAGAGCACCATGGTTTTACAGCTTCATGCGCATGTGAAGCAGGAATCCTAATTGATCTTAACAATAAACCCGAAGTCAGATATCAGGGTGAAAGCTGAAAGATCAGAGAAGCAGACCAGCAGCCACTACAGAGACTTTTTCCCCCCAAAGATTTATTTAATGTATACAGTGTTCTGTCTGCATGTATGTCTGCAGGCCAGAAGAGGGTGCCAGATCTCATTACAGAAGGCTGTGAGCCACTATGTGGTTGCTGGGAATTGAACTTAGGACCTCTGGAAGAGCAGCCAGTGCTCTTAACCTCTGAGCCATCTCTCTCCAGCTCCCACCAGAGACTTTTGTAGCTGAAAGTTTTCCTGTGTCCCACCTGAGCCACAGCCGCTCAGACCCAAATAAACATACACAGGCTTATATTATTTTTAAACTATGGCTATGGTATGCTTCTTGCTAGCTAGCTCTTCTATCTTAAATTACCCATTTCTATAAATCTATACTTTGCCACTTGGCTTGTGGCTTACCGGTATCTTTACATCTTGCTTCTCCTGGTGGCGGCTGGCAGCGTCTCCCTCTTTTTCCTTCCTCTTTCTCTAGTTAGAATGTCCCGCCTAACCTTATTTATTTATCAACCAATCAAAGCAACACATATTCACAGCATACAGAACATCACCCATCAACTTTTTACCTCTATGAATCCTCAGACTGAAAGGGACCTGAATCCTGTCTCCACCCACCTTATTACTTCCTCTCTGCCCAGCCATATCACTTCCTGTTTCCTCCTCCCAAATGCTGGGATTAAAGGCATGAGCCACTACTGCCTGGCCTCCACACTCTGATTTCCAGGCAAGCTTTATTTGTTAGAGCACAAACAAAATATCACTACATACATGTATGTAGTTTCGATTCAATGTTTTGCTCTTGAGACAGGGTTTCTCTGTGTAGCCCTACCTGTCTTGGAACTCACTCTGTAGACCAGGCTGGTCTCAAACTCACAGAAATCTGTCTGCCTCTGCCTCCCCAGAGCTGGGATTAAAGGTGTGCACCACCACCGCCTGGCTCAACTTTGTTTTGTTAAGGTGGGGTTACAAAGCAGTCTTTTTTTTTTTTTTTAAACAGCTGTTTTTTTTTTTTTTTTTTTTAAACACAAACTTTATTTTTTTTTTTAAAGATTTATTTATTATGTGTACAGCATGTATGACTGCAGGCCAGAAGAGGGCACCAGATCTCGTTACAGATGGTTGTGAGCCACCATGTGGTTGCTGGGACTTGAACTCAGGACCTCTGGAAGAGCAGTCAGTGCTCTTAACCTCTGAGCCATCTCTCCAGCCCACAAAGCAGTATTAAGCCAGACAACTGCCATGATGTCAGCTGAGATCAGTACGGTGGGCTTTGTTGATTTGCTGATGTTATTCTCATATAAGATGGCTGGATGTTTTTTCAAAAAGAAAAATATGCTGGCTAGTTTTATATTAATTTGACATAAGCTAGAGTCATCTGAAAGGAAGGAACTTCAATTGAGAAAATACCTCCATAAGATCAGGATGTAGGCAAGCAGGTGGGACATTTTCTTAATTAGTGATCGGGGAGGGCCCAGTCCATTGTGGGTGGTGCCATCCCTGGGCTTGTGGTCCTGGGTTCTATAAGAAAGCAGGCTGGCGCACGCCTTTAATCCCAGCACTTGGGAGGCAGAGGCAGGTGGATCTCTGTGAGTTCGAGGCCAGCCTGTTCTCCAAAGCGAGTTCCAGGAAAGGCACAAAGCTACACAGAGAAACCTTGTCTCAAAAACACAAAACAAAACAAAACATAACACAACAAAACAAACAAGAAAAAAGCAGGCTGAGCTAGCCAGGGGGAGCAAGTTAGTAAACAGCATCCCTCCATTGCCTCTGCATCAGCTCCTGCTTCCGGATTCCTGCCTTATTTGAGTTACTGTCCTGACTTCCTTCAGTGATGAACAATGATGTAGAAGTTGATAAACCCTTTCCTCCCCAGGGATCTTGCTTTTGGTTATGGTATCACAACAGTAAACTCAACTAAGACAAAAAAGAAAGCTTAAGCAGGTTACAAAGGTCTGAACAAGTTACATAAGTCATGTAAAAGATCAATATTTAGTCCACTGATGTCAAACCTCTCCTTAGATCTATGGAATTTTTGGTCTGTTCTTCCTAGCAATTATAAGGACTGACTTAACAAATATGTCTAATCCAAGTCTATTTAAGTGCTTGATTTTTGCCTAAACTTTATCTAAACATTGCTCAGTAGTTAAAAAATAAAGGTGTAACTGACCTTCTGGGTGTCCAGTAACCACACCTGGAGGTCTACACCAGTGTGGTCTGAGGAATTAAGGAGATTTAACCCTTGCCCTCCAAGGTCACCTGTTTTCTTGTTCGGGATGGCTGTGGAGACTCCAGCTGGTAAGTTTTCACTAGGGTCAATACAGAAACAGGAGGGTCAATACAGGGGGATAATTTCCTCTCTGCTTCCAAGAGAAGCCATGGCCAATTAAGGCCTTTGACTTATCCTCACATGGACGTAATTACTACCAAAAAGGTTAGAGGAGCCAGAGGTTCCCCTCAAACTCAAATGACCTAAAGACCAGAGCCTCAACTGGCCTTGACAGTAAAAGGAAAACAAACAAACAAGAATTAATTTTGGCTAACTGCAGGATCTCGAACACCCAACAGGAAAGCAGGACCAAAGACTAAAATGGTGGTTATTTTATCCCTTCTCTCCTCACCTCCACCCTGCTCCCCCCGTTCCTCTTTTCCAAGGCAGGGTCTCACTATGCAGCCCTGGCTGGTCTGGAACTTGCTATGTAGACCAGGCTGGCCTTGAACGCACAGAGATCCTTGTACCTCTGCTTCCTAAGTGCAGAATTTAATTGTCAAAAAATCATACTTCTTAGTAGGATCACATTCCCTAGACATGAGGCTTAAATTCATATGTGACATTTTTGTTGTTTTTTCGAGACAGGGTTTCTCTGTGTAGTTTTGGTGACTGTCCTGGATCTCACTCTGTAGACCAGGCCGGCCTCAAACTCACAGAGATCTTCCTGCCTCTGCCTCCTGAGTGCTGGGATTAAAGGCGTGTGCCACTGTCGCCCAGTGTGACATGTTTTAGACATGTATTTCTCACTAATAATATTGATGATGAGAAAAAAACTGCCCAGGAATGGGACATCATGAGTTTGGTTTGATTCAACACTGTAGTGCCCACCTGCAGCCAAGACAGGCCTACTGTTTAAACCTAAAGCGAGTGGGGATCAAATGATGGTTAGATTGTTTTTCTTTTTCTAGAAGCCATCTAGGAGAGACCTCACAGTGTGCCTCCTAAGAGCCCCTTCTTTCTTGGACTGACACTCCCAAGCTTCCGCCCCCTCAGCACGCAGCAGCCAGATGCGGTCAGTACTCCTCCCGACAGCAGTTGGTGCCGAAGGACGTGGAAGTGGTGAGCTCCCCGACAGGAGAGCTTATTCCTGGAAGGTACTGTGAGAACAAGGTACAGGGTGAGCATCTAAACAAGGACCGGCAGGGGAGAGAGGACCCAGGAGACCTATAAAGCCCAAGCCAGAGCCCATTATCCCCAGCTTTTAGGGCCTGTCCTAGTTAAGTGTCCTTGCTGTGATGAAGCACCATGACCAACTGTGCTCAGCCCTCAGCTGGCCTGGAGCAGGGTCAGGGCGACAGCACCACCAGTGCCAAGCAGCTTGGGGAGGAAAGGGTTTGTCTGGCTTATGCTCCCACATCACTGTTCATCACTGAAGGAAGCCGGCAGACAGGCGTGAAAGCAGGGCAGGAACCTGGAGGCAGGAGCTGGTGTGGAGGCCATGGAGGAGTGCAGCTTACTGGCTTGCTCCATCTGGCTTCTTCAGCTTGTCCCCCACCCCCAAGACATGGTCTCTCTGTGTAGCCCTGGCTGTCTTGGAACTCACTCTGTAGATCAGGTTGGCCTTGAACTCAGAGAGATACACCTGCCTCTGCCTCCCGAATGCTGGGATTAAAGGCATGCGCCACCATGGCCCAGTTTTCTAACAGAACCCAGGGCTGGCCCCTCCTGTTCTGAAACTGCTACCTTTGATTTTTCTGGTGCTGGGTCATCTGTTTTCCCAAATGTTTAATTCTTGATGTTTGTCTGTACCAGGGAAGGAGCTCCTAGACAAGCAGCTGACCCCTGCAGTTACCCTCATGCCTAGTTAGGGCAGGCTCTTGGTGTCCTCATTTACCAAGCCTTACAGGATGAGGTCTGAGTGGCCACTCTGACCTCAGGAACGCTGACTCGTGGGAGTAGGTCCTGCTGGGGGTCCAGGCCGCGCTGAGGCAAGCCACCCTTACTGGCTTGTCCACTGCTTTGCTGGGGCTCACAACACACTGTCCTCCAAGGCTGCCACCTCTGCCTTTCTGTTCAGGCTGAAAGGCCAACTCTCTGTGTAGAGGCTTCTTGGGGGGACTCGCCAGCCTGGTGAAAGCGTCTGAGCAGATCGCCCCTCTTACTACCTCACATCTGACTTGCCTGCCACGGCACAGGTAACATGCCAGCTCATGCTGTGGATACAAGTGCATGTGTACATCCCTGGAGAGATTCACCTGTGGGCACAGTGGGTGACCTCGCACTCAGACAAGCCACTGGGGAACTGTAAAACTGCTGTCTTCTGCTTTATTGACAGGTAATTTCAAAAATGTTCTCACAATTCAATAATTACAAAGACTCAGACTTACATTAAAAAAGTAAAAACCAGAACCCCCAGCAGGTGCCTGCCCCAGCACAGAGCCGGGAGGGTGGATGGATGGGGCAGGCAGGTGCTGGATGTGACACACAGGCATGGCCAGCCGTGCCACGACCCTCAGTGCCCACTCGGCCAAGTGCACATCCTGAACAGCGTCACCAAGCACGCCAATAGGAAAGGGAAGCCTGTCCCCAAGGAGGACAAGACGTGCCTGCTGCCAGTTATCACAAGCCTTCACGGGCGGGGCTGCAGGCCTGATCACTCAACACCGGACACAGGGAGGGATGAGGTTAAATACATGTGGCGTTCCTGGGCCTGTGCTGTGGGCCGATGTGCAGGAGTGTCGGGCGACTCTATGTGACTGACTGGGCTTAAGCACAGAGGCTCCATGCAGGGTGAGGGGAGAGGGAGGGATGTCCCAGGGCCTGCGGTGTGGCTTCCCAGGCTCCAGCCTCCTCTGAGCTCAGCAGGCCATGGGCTTGCCAGCCCCGTGTGTGCTGGCCTGCAGCGGGCTGCCGCAGCCACGGAGTCAGTGCGCAGCTGCCTTCACTGCAGCAGGGGCATCTCGTGGCTGCGGCCCAGCATGGACTAACACGGACACAGGCGGTCAGGAGGACCGCTGCAGCTGTGTCAGGGCGAAATGAGTGAGAGCCACAAACTGGCCTCTGCCTCCTTGACACTAGGTGACACACAACTTTCGTCTAAGGTCCTTGAGACAGTTTCAGGAGCGGGGGAAGGGCTTGAGGCCACATCCCCAGCATCTGCCGCGGAAGCCCATGGGTCAGGGCCTGGGTGGTCCTGGTGGGAGAGAGGAGTGGTGGTCCTTCATGTGCAAACGGAACAGTGTTGCCTTACGGCTGTGCAGACGAACACATCTGGTCGATTGCCACCAACAACGTGGCACAAAACTGCTCATTATAATAAAGATTATTTTCTCTATCTACAAACTGATTCTACATTTCCTTGGACAACACTGGAGGGTCAGCTCAGTCTTGGCACTGATGTTGGGGCCATCTGGGCTCCCTGGCCCCACGCTGCTATGCTGGCCGCCTCAGGCGTCACAGGCTGGCTGTTCCAGGCCTTCCAGAGGGAGCTGGCTCCGATGGGGTGAGTTGGGGCTTGGAGGGCCGCTAGGGTTGGAGCTATTGGATGGAGTTGAGTGTTTGGTGGAATCCGAGTCAGGCTGCCAATACAAAGAGAGACACATGAGAGGCAGGCGGTACTCTTGCCCTTGCATGAGTGCACACGCCGTAGACAGCCTCGTCGGACCTTAACCTTGCAGGTGAGGACGTCATCCACTGCCCCCTGTGCTCGGAAGTGACTTAGGACCTCTGACTGCAGGAAGGAGCCAAAAAGACACTCTAGGAATAAACAGATGGGAACTTCATTGGGTGCTGTGGGATGGTCTGTGTGTCAAATTGGTCAATAAATAAAACACTGATTGGCCAGTGGCCAGGCAGGAAGTATAGGTGGGACTAACAGGAGAATTAAGAGAACAGGAAGCTGAGGAAGGAGAGACACTGCCAGCCGCTGCCATGACAAGCTGCATGTGAAGATGCCGGTAAGCCACAAGTCACGTGGCAAGGTATAGACTTATAGAAATGGGTTAATTTAAGATATAAGAACAGTTAGCAAGAAGCCTGCCACGGCCATACAGTTTGTAAGCAATATAAGTCTCTGTGTTTACTTGGTTGGGTCTGAGTGGCTGTGGGACTGGCGAGTGACAGAGATTTGTCCTGACTGTGGGCCATGCAGGAAAACTCTAGCTACAATCCGGGTCAAAGCCTGCCACAAAAGCCTATAGATCCCATATTCAAGAGAAAGCGCTTCCCTGAGGGTCAGGACAAGAATGACCTGCTCCTTTCCTGCCCAAGTTCAGCACTGCTCTAGAAGAGGACATGACAGACACTGTTTACAAGTGACACAATTCTGCACACATCAAGAATAAACCAGAACTGCAAGTGAATTCAGCAGGCTCAGGGTTCAGTATCAACATCCAAAACTCAGCTGCGTTTCTACATACAGCATACAACATGAAAACCAGACAATTCAAGTCCCAGCAGCATTGAAAATAACAACGGAGGTGATTTGTGCACTTACAAACCACTACTTAAGATCTGGAGAGATGGCTCAGCAGTTCAAAGTGCAAACTGCTTTTGCAGAGGACCCAAGTTCGGTTCCCAGCACCCACTAAGCAGCTCAGAACTGTCCCGAACTCCACCTCTGGTGGATCTGGCCTGTGCTAGCAACCACCACACACACATAATAAAGGAGATTCAGAAAAATGGAAAGACCCTATATTCACAGACTGAAATATAATCAAGATGGTATCAATCTCCAAAGTGGCCTACAGACTTCACATGATCTCCTGAAATTCCAATGGCCTTTTGCAGAAATGGAAGAAAACCTAGGCTTGGTGACTCTGGCCTATAATCCCAGCTGCTTGGGATGCTGAAGAGAAAGGGTCCCAAGTTCAAGGTCTGTACACCCATACACATAAATGTAAACAAAACCATGAGAGCCAGGGCATCACCCAGCATGCTCGAGTTGAGAAGAGGGAAGGAGGTCCCTTCTGCAGTCTGCACTGGAGAAGACGGCCAGTGTGGTGAGCCTCAGGGTTGTGGGGGAGCAGGAGAGTGGCCATGTCAATCACCACTTCCATGCTGGATGGTCGTGGGTGACAGGCCAGCTCCTGTTTCCAGAAAGACCCAAGTCTTGAACCTCAGTGCTAAATGCTAGGTAAGTCCTATCTCATCTGTTTCTCATCCCCATTCCAGAGGGGAAACTGAGGCAGGGGCCACTGTCACCTTCAAGTGCATGGGAGTGTTGCTGCGCATACCCTCAAGTGTTCTAGAAGGGAAAGAGCACAGGTGACCAGAGAAGACCCTCCAGGATGAGATACACACACACACACACACACACACACACACACACACACACACACGCGCGCGCACACACACACACAGAGAGAGAGAGAGAGAGAGAGGGGGGAGAGAGGGGGGAGGGGAGAGAGAGAGAGAAAAGCTGGACAGAAAGGCCAGGTGTGGTGGCACATGCTCAGAACTCAGGAGGTTGCGGAGGAATCAGGAGTACAGAGCCTGGCTGGGCAATGGACTGAGAGCCTGTCAGAAAAAGCAAAGACAAGCAGGGTCCATGTGGTGGCCACACCTCTCATCAGCACTCAGGAGGTAGGGGCTGGCAGAGCTCAGTGAACTCAAGATTTGGTCAACTTTGTGAGTTCCAGGCCAGGCCCGGCTACATAGTGAGACCCTGCATAAAAGCAACAAACTCCTCACAAATGCAACTAGAGAACAAAGTCCAGGAGGAGTCAAGTGTGGTAGTGCAGGCCTCTGAGTCCAGAGCTTGGGAGAAAATGGCAATACCTGAGGCCTGAGCAGACCCCTGCCTCAGGGACGTTCTGTTAGGCATGGCCACCTACGCAGCAGGACATGGAACTCACCACCACACCCCAAGATGTAGGGTTTACTCCTGGAGAATCAGGAGTTCAAGTTATCCTCAACTACATAGTAAGCTGGAGGCTAGTCTGGACTACTCGAAACCATTTCAGGGAATAGAGAGGTTCAAAGGAGAGGCACCTCTGGCAGAAACTCGCTCAACTCCACAGGAGATCCTCATCCCTAGGTGGAGTGTGTACCTGGTGACCCCACAACCTTGGCCACACTGCTGTAGGTAGACCTGGGACTCACGACGGGCAGCTGCCCATCCTGGGCTGCCAGTGCTACCAGGGTCTCTGTGCTCAGACAACTGTATTCCAGGAGTGCAGAACTCCAGAAGGGTTCAAGACCACGCTCCCCGCTGTACGGTGTCTTCCTTGTCCCAGTTCTCAGCCAGCTGGCCCTGGGGTCACAGGTACACAACAACTGCTGTCTCCACTCTGCTGGCCCTATGTGCCCATCGTCTGTGCTGGAGAACACATACCTCTCTGTCAAAGTCCTGGTCAGGATCAGACATGCTCCTCAGAGGCACAGTCACTCCAGGCTCAGACCCACCTGTGGACAAGGACACCTTTGACCTCAGGGAGAGGCCAAGAGAAAGATGGAGAGTGGAGTTCCTGCCCCAGCAGCTACCCGCCCTGGTACCTGATGAGGGCCATGAGATGTAGGGCTTGCTCCTGGACGGGGGATGCCGAGGGGGGCCTGGAGGGGCAGGGCCCTGCTTCTCCTCCTGGGCAGTGGGTGCAGCACTCTGGGGGAAGAGCAGCACAAGACAGTGGTTTGTGAATATGGACAAGGAGCACAGTGGGGATGCCACAATGAGGTGGTAATGAACAGGCGAGCTGTAGGTCCCCAGACATGGCTTCTGATCAGTTAGAGCTAAGAATGGAAGACAGCCAGGTGCACCACTGTACCACAAACGCCTGAACTAAGAACCAGCAATGGCAATGCAGAAAAATTCTACAGAAAACGCTGTTTAAAATGAAGATGCAAAAACTGTTATCTCACACAGAGGAGCTAGTAAACCTCGCGGCTGGACAGCAGTTTCCTAAGGACTCGGGTGGACATAGGGAGGTCCAGGAATAGCCCGGATAGCTCTGCGGAGGGTTTCACAGGCCACCACAGCACATGGGGCAGGACAGGCCCACAGGCCTGGGGAGAGGCTTCTGGGGTCTAGCCTTAGGACAGTCTGCCAGGCTAGCCGCACAGCAGGGGATGGAGCCCATGCCCACACCTGGCTGAGCACGCACCAGAGGCAGGTCCATGAGCACCTGCATCCCATCCCCGGGGCCCATGTGAGCCACGTGGTTGAAGTTGGTCGGGTTGGATATCATTTTGGATCTCAATTCTGGGTCTCTGAGCATCTCCCTGCAAAAAGGAAACATTTGGGATTCAGGAATCTGGAAGCATCCTCCAAGCCTTCGTTGCACACTCACGGGGACCCGGTGACCGGAGCCAGAGGGACCCGCCTCACCGCCTCTGCTGTAGCCTTTCTTCCTCCGGAACCTTGAACACGAAACGCCGTTTGCTCCGAGTCCGCAGCATCTGCTTCTTGCTGTTGTCCGAGGTGTCGGGCACATTGAGGACCGCTCCTGTAGGGGAGCAGTCACTAGGCTGCTGCATGGAGGTGCAGCCATACATGCCGAAAACGATCCATCAGACCGACCAGCAGGTCAGGGGGATAGACGCGGCCTGTGTTCCATCTGAGGCCGCCTCCCACCTGTGGGGAAGCTCACCTGAGAACTTGTTCTTGAAGTAGATGAGGCGTGGGGGCTCACAGCCAAGCAGGTTGAGGGTGCCATCGGAGTTCAAAGGTCGTATCTGTGGAGGAGTGGAGGAGATGCATCACGTGTGTGGCAGCAGGAAACGGGGCAGCCGCCCTTGATGAGGTCACCATGCTCTCTTACCCTCCGAAGGCCGATGGTCTGCACCCACTCCATGGTGCGCACGTCGAAGACATCCACCCCGTACTCGCTGTACACTGTGACATGGGAGGGGCTACAACCTGGGGCAGACGAAGCAGAGCAAGTAAGCCAGAGCTCCAGCCTCGCCTGCCCTCTTAGGCCACTGTGGCACTGGTGAGGTGCAGGCGCATGGGCTGCCTGTGGTGGGGCTCAGAGGCCTTCCGCTCTTCCACAGCACAGCCAGATGTGAAACCTGATTTAGAAAGTTTACTTCCTCGGCTCAGCTCTCCTAAGAAGTGAGCTTGGCGGGGCTCAACCCCTGTTAAGTTCGGGCAGGGCCCACATCACCAGACAAAATCTCCAGTTTTCCTTTCTTGTACATATACAGGTGTTTCACCTGCATGTGCATCTGTGCACCGCGCACATGCAGTGCCCGAGACTAGTGAAAGGTGCCGGATCCCCTGGAACTGTACTTACAGATGGTTGGGAGCTGCCTTGTGGGTGCTGGGAATTGAACCCCAGCTTCTAGGGGAGCAGCCAGTGCTCTTAAGCACCGAGCTACCTCTCCAGTCTTCTAAAATGATGGGAAGAAGCCAGGTCTCTGGGTGGGTGAGTATTCCGCAGACTACACTAACTGCTCTGCTCTGGGCATGACTTAGCTGTGTGCATTTCACGCAGGGACACTGCAACTACCCTGCAGGGCAGGACCTCACTCTAGTGGTCTGCCCAGAACACACTCAACTGAGGACAAGCGTGTTGGGAGGGTGCCCTCTCCTCTGTCTCCCAGCACTCTTGAGAAACGCTGTCTGTTAGGTTCTGACAACCGGTACACGGCAGATACATGCCCAGTGCCCTCTGCCCCCATGAGCAGGAGGTCGAAGGAGACACCCTCACGTTTAGGACACAACAAAGTCCACCTGAACGGCCTGCCAGACACAAGGAGTGGCAGTCTACTTTTCCTCAGCTTTGCTGCGGTACATGGCCCAGCCACTACCAGGAAGCTGCAGCGTCCTTTATGGAAATGCAGAGTAATGGAGGAGGTGCGCCTTGATCCCAGGCTGAGGGCTGGAGCGCCTCTGCACACAGCTGGATTA
Source organism: Peromyscus nudipes (assembly GCA_902168325.1). Lineage (NCBI taxonomy): Eukaryota > Metazoa > Chordata > Mammalia > Rodentia > Cricetidae > Peromyscus > Peromyscus nudipes. The sequence goes on from CABHPH010079538.1 coordinate 25,723, forward strand.
ATGAGGCTGTAAGCACTCACTGGGCATGTGCTTTAGGAGCTACACTATGGCTCTGCCTGATTCCAGTCAGCCACAGTCAGCCTAGACACGGTAAGATGCTGGAACCAGCCACCACACCTGTCCAGCAGCAGTTTCAGACATACACACACATACACACACACACACACACACACACACACACACACACACACACACACACCCACATACGAGTGTGCACACACGAGCCGTTTTTGAATGCCATGTGCAGAGGCTGGCCCTCAATTACCTCTAAGATGAAAACCCCCGACAACTGTCGGGGGATGGCGGGGTAAGCGCTTACGTGCTCATGTAGGGGACTTCACTTCTGATTTGTCAACAAAGAACGATGTTCCAACTGAAAAGTCTGAAGAAAAACAGACACTAAAGAGAACTCGGGAGGCCCTGTGCTTCAGGGTGGGGCAGACCTGCGGGCTGGGGAGCCTCTGCACCTCTGTCTCCTGAGACAGGACGAGGCGGCACCACAGCCACTCATGCAGACGGGCTCTCAACAAGTACTTCTCCACCCTCAAGCTCCTTAACTTCTTCCAGCTCTACAGCTGACCTGGAATCTGCTACACATGGGGCTGAGAAGGAAGACCCATGAAGGTGGAAAGGCAGGCCCACTGCGTGTCCATGCTAGTTATCCGTGCCCAGGATTAAAAAGACACTGTACTTGGACCTGAGGACTGTGAAGAAAAATGAAATCTGGAAGTAGGGAGCGTGTGGCAGAGTGCTGCACGGGCTGCCTGTGAGGGACAGGGGAAGGGGACGGCAAGGCTGCCCTTCCTGCTGTGCCGCCCCCAGCCTGTCGCCCCAGCTTCCTGGGTGAGAAGGGTCTGTCAGCGCCGCCACGCACAGACTGGTTATCAGCCGGGACAGCCCTGGTGCCTAGCTTGGCCAGACCAGCGAGGAGGCAGCCTTGCTATTTCAGTTATCCGCCATCAAGGAGACACGACACTCCTTGCTGTCCCGCAGCCCCAGAGCTCCATGTCAAAACCAGTCTGTGCCCTGCTGGCCGCAGTCTTCACTGCTTGCTGCGGACCTCAATTCCGACAGCTGGGCAGGGTGGACAGGCTAACGCCTCCCAAAGGAACGTAGTGCCCGGCTCTCCAGCCTTACAGCTTCTCAAGCAAAGCAGGGTGTTCTGGCCTCTGCACAGCACCGGCTCACACACACACACAGTTAGGGCATTACAGACCAACAGGCACGACCTGACACTGGAGTTAAGTCTCCTGGTGACCAAATCCCTTTAGCTCTATCCTGCCCTGTGAATTCATCTACTACAGGAAATGCCTTTTTAAAGGAGACTCCAGGTCCCTTTCTGCCCAGGAGGCCACCTGCTGTCACACACTGGAGAACAAGTGGGGTGCTCGCTCGGGAGGAGGGGGGGCTGCTGGCCAGCGGCAGCAGGGGCCCAGTCCCAGCACTGATGGGCAGCACCTGGCCCGCACACGGCCGCCTCCGGATCACCCGAGTCGCTCTGCTCCTCAGCAATCAGCTCGGGGACGGGAGGCAAACCAAAGCCAACAGAACACATGCCGACTGTCCGCATGAGAAGCAGCAACAGTGATATGGCAACAGAAAAACATATACATACTACAGGCGACAGGAGCCGCAGGCCACATGAGCTCCTGCATGCGTGACCTCCGGCCTTGAGGGTCCACGTACAGTCCCATGTGGCTGAAGCAAAGCAGGTACTCCTCACTTTTGAGCTCCACAGCACACAGGGCATCGAAAGACTGCTGTGAGAGGAACGCAAGCGAGGGGTCAGCGGCATTTACCAGGTCGAGAGGCGGCCCGTCCCCCTGGATGCTCAACAGAGAGAACCCAGAAGGGTAGCCAACACAGAGCCTGTCCTTGAACACGGCCATCCACTGCACGTGTCCCGGTGCCACCATCTCACTGAACTTCCTGTGGAAAGGCTTAGTTCTCTGAATCTCGTAGCAAAGGATCTGTCGCTTCACGGCGACAAACAGGCAGGTGGAGGAACTCTTCCTCAGGGTCCCTGTTGCTATGAGTTGGCAGCCTTTCGTTTCTGGAAGCTTGATATCAAAGTTGCTTGCTTCCGCTCCGTCAAAGGAGGACCAGGGGTAGAGGTGCACGTGGTGGTTCCGGCCACAGAGGAGGATGACGATCTTCTCCTTGGGCGCCAGTTCGATCTGGTACACCTTCTTGCAGTCGGCAGCGCGGACGATCACTGTGGCCAGAGGATGCAGGTGACTTGCTCTGGCTGACATGGCCCCTCGGGTCCCTAGCAACCCTCCCACCACAGCCAGCCCCAGGGCCAGTGTTGCAAATGTCCCTAACAGAGACACAGCGGCGCTTGTCTCAGCTCCCTGACAACCCTGACCCGCCACTGCCTGTCCTGTACTCAGTGTGCCAGAGTCCAGCTGATACTTACAACACAGTAAGGCCCTGTGAGCTGGGTCTGGAGTTCTCCAAGCTCATGCCCACTCAAACTAGGACACTAGCCGGCTTAGGACCTCCACTGCCTTCCCTGGTCTAGAGCCTGAAGGACTCAGCTGCCCACATGCTCTGGCTCACTCTCTCAACAGGAAGGGCCTATGGAGTAGGGAAAGGCAGGAAAAGCCACCTTCCCTCGCTGGCAGGAGAGGGGCACAGGAACTCTGGTAAGTTTCAGTGCACCAGCATTGCTGGATTCTCCTGAGAGGCTCTGTGACCCACCACCCTATCCCAGTCTCTTTAAAGAGCTCAACAGAGAGGGGTTGGGGATTTAGCTCAGTGGCAGAGCACTTGCCTAGCAAGCACAAGGCCCTGGGTTCGATCCTCAGCTCAAAAAAAAAAAAAAAAAAAAAAAAACCTCAATAGAGGTCAACAGAGGACAGATGTGGAGATGCACACCTTTAGCCCCAGCACGGGAAGCAAAGACAGGTGGATCTCTGAGATTTCCAGGTCAGCCTGGATTACAGAATGAGTTCCAGGATGGCCAGGGTTATGTCTGTCTCAAAAATAAGCAAGCAAGCAAGCAAGCAAGCAAAGAATTCAACAGAGGGCTAGCAAGATGGCTCTGTGGGTAAGGGTGCTTGCTGCCAGGCTGCAAGACCTGCGTTTGAGTAACAGGACCCACAAGGCGCCAGGAGAAAGCCAGCTACCGCAGGCTGTCTTCTGACCTCTGAACTTTACATGTGCACACATGCACACAGAAATAAATAAATGTGCGTTTAAAAAATTAGCCTGCCAGATGGTGGTGGTGCATATCTCTAATCCTAGCACTTGGGAAGAAGAGGCAGGCGGATCTCTGTGAGTTCAAGGCCAGCCTGGTCTACAGAGAGTTACAGGACAGCCAGGACTACACAGAGAAACCCTGTCTCGAAAAACCAAAAAAATAAAAGAACAGACACAACAAGGGCTCTTTGCTCTATGCTCCATACACATAAAGCTACCCAGAAAACATGTCCAGGCACTGGAATGTGCTGAATCCCTGCTGTGTCAACTGAAAATTCTTCTTTTCCACTTCTTGCCTAAGTCCTCTGACACCGTCACCCGATTTACATAACAGGATGTCCCTTATTTCACAGCGCTGGAGATGGACCCCAGGCCCTCACACATTCTGGCACTGTGCCACAAAGTCCAAGTGAACCACTGACCCCTCTCAAGGCCCTTCTACTCACCATCTCGGGTGAGCTCAATGACGTAGAGCCCCTCTTCTAGGCCGACAGCAATCCTGTCTCCATCTGGGGAAACAACACACGAGTCCTGTGAGCCAGGACCTGCTTCTTCCAACAGGAGAAACAACTGTCTCCACACAGCCCTGAGTTCCCGGACCTGACAGGCTCTGCACACATACCCACGATAGCAGCAGCGAGAACAGCCTTGATGAGTGGCAGAGTACTGTCGTAGGCCTCCTGGGCGATGTGCACTACCTGGCTCTTCAGCCGGTTCTTATGGAGGATAGCCTGCAGTCCTTCAAGGATCCCAACCCACTTCCTCTTTTCATTCTCGTTTTCTGTCAGGATGAGCAGTGAGCTGGTCTTAGAAGGTGAACCTAAGAGAGAGGCCGTCACCTTCATGAGAGAGACAAAACAGACAAACCATGAGCGGCCAGCCAGATCAGAGCAGGGACTGTGCCGGAGCCACCCAGACACAGAGGTCACAAACAGATGGGAAGAGGCTCAAGTCCCTGTCCCTGTGTTGCCCCAAAGGCCACCAATCTCCTCAGCTGCCAGTCACGCTCTGGCAGGCCACTAACAGGAAGGGCAGTGCTGTGAACACACACAAGTCCCTCCTGGCCATGTCAGTTAATTCGGCTCCTGTCAACACGGTCATGGAAACGCACATTCTAAAATTGCTTTCCTGCCCTGCTTGGTGGCACACGCTTTTAATCCCAGCACTCGGGAGGCAGAGGCAGATCTCTGTGAGTTCCAGGCCAGCCTGCCACACACTCGACACATACATATGGCAGTACACAGCAAGTTCTAAGGACATCCAGGACTAAATAGAGACCCCGTCTCAAAAAGAAAAAAAAAAAGCTTCCTTGAGTAACTTTATTATGATGAAGATGTGGGTTCTCAGGCATGTCCAGGGAAGAGAGGGTCTCCAGTAAGTGTTCACTAAGCACCATTAGGAACCTGGGAGGCCCACAGTCACACAACTGTCACTCTTAGCACAGAATGCCAGTGCTTCTTTCTGGACTGTATCCAAAAGGTTGTTTCTGAATAAAAGTGTGATTCAGTAAAAAACAACTCTAAAGACAGCTTTCTGGTCAATCAGACCTGCCTATAAAAATTCCTACTTGAAGGTGTGTGTATTTCTCTGACCAATACTCCTCCAGCAGCTTTCTGATGCTTTAGTATACAGCACTAACTGGGGGAACAGAGCTCAGCTCAGTCAGAGAGACACAGACAAACCAGATGTGGTCATTTTAAAATGTTTTCTGTCTTATTCAGAGAGAGTATGTATGCCAGGGAGGGGACCTAGCAAGACATGTCTCATAGACCATGAAGACCCAGTGCTAAGGCCTGTGGCCAGGGTGGAAGGAACACCAGGTGGGAAGGGTGCTCAGGGGAGGAGAGAGAGGGGTGGTGGTCAGTGCAGAGAGGGACAGCACGGGAAGCTGGTGACAGGCTCCTCATGAAACACAGTCTGTGGGGAGGGCGCTGTGCTCAGTGAGGATCAGCTATGCCAGGCACGTGGCAAAAGTGGAACCTGGTGCATAGGAGGAACGCAAGTAGGTGAGGGGCCACTTGGGATATTCCCTAGAGCTGGCCGCAGCACAGCGAGATGCTCGGAGAATTGCTGTCTTTTTGGTTTTGGTTTTGTAGGGAGTGAGGGTCTCACCATGTAGCTCTCTGGCTGTTGTGGAACTCAGACATCCATGACCGTTGGCTCCTAAGTGCTGGGATTAAAGGCATGCATCACTGTGCCCGTGGTTTTGGTTGTTTTTAAAAATTGCTGTCTTTTAACAGTGTCATTTTTAAAATGACTGTCTAACAAACAAATGAAATCAGAGAAACGCATACCCTGAATATACATGGAATGTCTCGGCGTGTTGCATGGATGACATCTGAGGCCAGGACTGAGCTCACGGAAAACTCGTCATCTCTGGCAAGAAAGAAACACACTCAGTTCTGGGAAAGCCTTGCAGATCTGCCGCACGTTTTCACAACTCTTCCCAACATCTTAATTGGGGGGGGGGACACACTGAAAACAGCCCCTGCCTCACACTGTCACACTGTCCCCAGCTCCAAGTTCCACAACAGTCATTTCTGGCTTGTCTGTGGTACAATCAAGCAAAGGCTTGTCAACAAGAAGCAGAAGGTGCTGAGTTCACATGGGCATGCCAGCTGAGTTGTTCCCACCCTCGATGGTGCCCAATCACGTGGGTTCAGACCAGGACAGAGCTGTTATATTGGTCTGAATAGAATGGTCCCCATAGGCTCACATATTTGAAAGCTTAGTCACCAAGGAGTGGAACCCTTTGGCAGGCCCACTACTCTTTCTGCTTCTGGATCGAGATGGAGCTCTCAGCTACTGCTCCAGCACCATACATGTCGTCATGCTCTCTGTCATGATAATGGACTAAACTGAAGCTGTAAACAAGCCAATTAAATGCTTCCCTTTATAAGAGTGCCCTGTCATGGTGTCTCTTCATAGCAATAGAACAGTGACCAAGGCAGTTGTACGTAACAAGGGACCAGCAGTACCATGGGATGGAGACACAGAAAGTATGGGACGCTGCCACTGCTGGGTGATTCTGACTCACCTGTGCTCTTACAGATCTCTGAAGGAACCAGCCAGAGAGCCCCTTTGCTAAGAACACACTGGAGCTTGTCTCTAGACCAGACAGATGCTAACCACAGACGGTCACAATGCCTGCTTGCCTTCCTGATCTGGCATACGGCGAGAAAAGAACAGGCCTTCCACATACATGGTGATGACAGCAGCAATGCCTGCCAGCCCTGTTCTGAGTATGCCCTTGGTTAATCCTCACGACAGCTCCTCCTACCCTGCTACATTCCTCAAATAAACTTGGCTAGAACAGGCCGGACAGCACAGGCCTGCTACTGTGGGCAGTGAGCCCTGGATGCCAGGGCCGTTGCTTTGCTGCATAAACATACCTGAGGTCTAAGACTTGACTGGCAATGACTCCAGGCTGGGTAGACTTTCCTTCCGGCAGGTCGTATAGAAAGAGTTTGCAGTCACAAACCACTGCATAAGCCCGCTGCCAGCCTTTCTTCACTCCTGTGGGCTTTGGGACCTACAGACCAACAATGACCATGTTTCCCTTGGGCCACAGATATGGGCAGCACAGAGACTGCCAGACCCTAGGCATTTCTCTCAGTCTGTGTCCACCTGCTGTATGACTGTCCTGGTCCCTGGGGATGCTCCCCCATCAACCCTCTTCCCAAGTGTCTGGGCAAGCCAGTCTTGGATCAGGAGACTCAGGGCCTGACTAGAAGCTTGTGAATGGGAAGAAAGCACAAGGGATGCTGGAAGCCCAGGACCACACTGCATCCTGGATGCTGCGGCTGGATAGGACATGCAGATGGCCCAGGTACCCTTGTTCTGCAAGCACCACTTGGCTTTGGAACCTTGACTTTAAGCTCATGACCAGACACCCAAGAAGAGTAACTATAGGACCATGAGGCGGGATCCCCATGTCCAACGGTACTCGGGCTCTTGCCCATTTAAAGTAGCAGTTGTGCCCGAGACCCTCAAGGTACCAGGGCTACTAGAGAGAGCAAAGACACAAGCTGACCTAATGAAAAATGAGCCACAATGGGCTATGGGGCAGACGCCGGCTCCTCCTACCTTGACATAACCCTTGTAGGCTGTGCCTATACCCCTCTGCACGTCCACGCCGAGAGGCCTCTTGGACTGCTCAGGAGGAATGGGGCACACCTGGGGAGCGCTGTCTTTGCAGGACACGTGGCAGGAAAACGCACACACTGAAAAAGAGGGAAAGTTCCACCCACCTCACAACATGCAACCAAGGAAGTGGACCTGCTGAGCACAGGCTCTCTGCACACACTGCCCAGGAAGCCTAGGTGTCCGGGACGGCAGACCCCACTGAAAACAATTCCCGAAGGCTTCATAATAAAAGCTCTACACACACGGAGACCACACATAAAGAGGGGCCGCCTGGACAAGCGTGAAGTCTGCGTTACAGTTACCCAACAAGCCTGCCTTAAATCCACATGGGCAGTCTCCAGATCTGCTCACTGAGGTCACCTGGGCGTCACTGTAGAGCAGTGGTCACAGTGATGTATAGCCAATCAGAAGACCTAAAACAACTAACAAACTAGCAACTGAAAAAGAAGAAAGGCAGAGCACAGCCAGTAGTTGTGGTGATATTTTGTTTATGATCAACAAATAAAGCTTGCCTGAAGATCAGAGTGTGGAGCTAAGCCACTAGTTAGCCACAGAGGCCAAGCAGTGGTGGCTCACATGCCTTTAATCCCAGTATTCGGGAGGCAGAGGCAGATGGATCTCTGTGAGTTCAAGGCCATCCTGGGCTATACAAGATTGATCCAGTCTAAAAGAGAAACAGCCAGGCAGTGGTGGCACACGCCTTTAATCCCAGCCCTAGGGAGGTTGAGACAGGAAGTGATATAGCTGAGCAGAGAAAAGAATATAAGCCGGGAGGAGACAGGAGCTCAGGCCCTTTCAGGCTGAGAATTTCATGGAGGTAAGAACTCTAATGGCTGCTGCTCTGCTTCTCTGATCTTTCAGCTTTCACCCTGATATCTGACTCCAGGTTTTTATTAAGACCAATTAGGATTTGTGCTACAAGCAGTGTGTGGAGGCTCTGACCGAGGACTCTCACTCCGCACTGCGCCATCTGTGAAGTGAGGTGGCAACAGTCACATTGGACAGGCTCGAGAGCACATGGCCAAATGCCAGCCTGGAGTAGAGCACAAGAGGGTTTTGTAATTTAAAAATAATAACCGCCATCAAAAGACACACTATAATCCTGTGAGATCTAGACAATCTGGAGCCTGTGAGAAGGTTCAGCAGGGAAAGGTGATCACTGCCAAGCCTACGGCCTGAGTCCGCCCTCTGGAACCAAAGGTGAAGAGAAGAGAAGCGACTCTTTCAAGTTGTCCTAGACACCCAGCATGCGCCACGGCACTTGCACCCACACACCCACGTACACCAGGAAGTAAATGCAATCAAAAAGTTAAAAACAAAAACAAAGAAACCCCCAAAACCCCAGACAACATCAGAGTGGAAAGTTCTGGCCTCTCCTCCATGTTTCCTGATGTGACAGAATGGTTGTGAGTGCTGTTCTCTACAGGAGGACCCTCAGGTGGAGGTGTGCTCTACAGAAGGACCCTCAGGTGGAGGTGTTCTCTATAGGAGGAGCCTCAGGTGGAGGTGTGCTCTACAGAAGGACCCTCAGGTGGAGGTGTTCTCTATAGGAAGAGCCTCAGGTGGAGGTGTGCTCTACAGGAGGAGCCTCAGGTGGAGGTCGTGTGCTTTATAGTAATTTTCAGCTGATAACCTGGCTATTGGACCTACACGCTGTGCAGGACTACTACAGGCCTGACCAGGCATCTATGAAGAGCAGGCCTGCCCCACACTGCTAACAGGTACACCTCCCCTTCTGCTAGCTCGGCTGATGTAAGCACACCCTCAAGAGCAGCACTGTCCAGCTCACGTGCACTGATCTCGGCATTAAGGCCAACACTCACCTTCGCAGGCATAGCCCTGTCGGATGAGTCCGACCATCAAGGATGTGCAGTGGCTGCACTGGGTGGGGCTGGGGAAGGACTTGATGCTGAACTGGTGTGCTTTGGGCTGCAGGAAAAAACAAGCAAAACAAACCAGGTGACTGGGAAGCAAGGAGAAGAGTGTCAGTCTGCTCCTGACTGACTTATACACAGCCGGCCTGCTTCATGCTGTTTCTCTTCCTGCTATGGGTTCTTATCAGTGGCACCTAAACCTCAAGGTCCCACCCAAGCCAGAACCCAAAGCCACCCCTGCTTCCTTCAGTTAGTTTTGTTACACACAGCTGGGCTAGGTTGTGGTGTTACCTTTCACAGCTGATACTCTAACTGGATTAGGGGCATTTTCCAGGGATCAGCACCAACTAGATTTGGGGATTTGGCCTGGAACCCTGTCTAGGTTTGTCTCCTCTTGGGTGTGTGAACAAGATAGCACCTTTAATTTACAAGATGTTAACAGCAAAGTCTTGGAAAGACCCACTGTCTCCTGCCAGGAGGACAGAAAAACGAGAATTCAACAGATGGGAAGAACCGTGGGGCTATCTGGGAAGACAAGGATGGGCCGTGACAGCTGCCTAGAAAGCCCCCATGTAGTGACAAAGTGACATACTGCTCAGGAACACACGGAACAGCCAGGACCATATGTTTCTCAAGGAGTAGGGGTGGTCAGCACAGCCCCAGGAGCAACGAGAGGAGCTGGCCAGAGAGGAGGTCAGGGTTCAGTCATCACCGAGATACACGTCACCTTGACAGTTCCTTCTCGAGGTAGCAGAAGCTACTAAACAAGCAGCACTGCACCTTGGTCCTTAATTCGACAAGAGCCTGAGTCCCAAAGCCAAAGCATGGATTACTCTCAGGTCTCCAGGGGAAAACATCAATAGACCAGGTCTGTATTTAAAGCAACAACAACAACAACAAACTCAGGACACAAGTCCATGCCAGGCATACTGGCCAAATATAGCCAAGCTAGAAGCTCAGGGCCTGGCACAGTTGGAAATTTGGTATCTACAAAGAGAAAGGAGACCCAGTTGAGCTTCAAGGCTAGTAAGGAAACAAGGTGAGAACACACACACTGAGGCTAGGTGCTTGCCGTGCTCTTGCAGAAGGCAAGGTCCAAACTGCACGTTGTGGGTAGTTATTCATGTTGGGAACATTCTCCTACAAACCATATAGTTCTCAACAACAGACATAATAATAAAGAGCAGCACCTGCATGTGAGAGGCCCCCGCTGCCTGTGAACCAGGCATGAGACTACGGAGGAAAGGGGGGGGGGGGGGGGGAGGCGGTGGCGGCGGTACTCTTTCAGCTAAGAACACACTTAGCGCTTAAGTGTGAAGACAACAGTGCAGACCCAGGACTTGGTTTGTCAACTACCCCCAACAGAACACGCGGGCCGACTGTGTAGACTCAAAACCAGCGAGCACAGCTATTTTACCCCAAAGGCACCCAGCGATGTGAGAGGGCCTACCTTTGGTCCAGCCATGGCGAGGGCCTGTGTGTTGGGCAGTGGCACAGCAGACGGCCTCTGCTGGGGCCGAGTCATATCCTAGGAGAAAAGTGTGGACAGGTGAGCTTCAGCTTAGCTGCCAGGGCCTATCTGGGGTTTCTCTCTAGAATTTATAAATTATTTAACATTCTGAATTTCTAATTTACTACATTGTTCAGACACCTGTCAAGGTTTCCCTCATTTAGCTGATGGTCTGACAGAGTTCTGAAGAGGAGGGGCGGGAAGACCTGCGAAGGGGCCTAGCCACAAGTGCAGGGCCCCTTTGAAGAGTACCCCCAGAGCCTACAGAGTACCCCCAGAGCAATGCAGTCTCACCTCCTGCTGCTCTGTGCTTGTGGCCACCGACACTGACGGGGACAAGTCCGGCTTCGAAGCCTGCGTGTCCTGATCGCTGGCTGAGCTGGTCTGTGAAAAGGAACAAGGTGTTATTTTTTCTGGACAGTGTGCTGTGTCAGGGCCTGGGCCCCGTATCCTAGCTTCTCCCAGCCTCACCACAAACCTGTTTACGCACAGCTACCCTGACTGTCCCAGGGAGCGGCAAGTCACTGTTATCTCAACATAAAGCTGTACTTGGCCAGCTCCCTACCATGAGCCTTCCTCCTCTGGCCTTTCAGAAGTAGGAACTGGGGCCTGGGCATGTTAGTGCACTGTTTGATCTCAGTGCTCTACAGGTAGATCTCTGAGTTTGAGGCCATCCTGGTCTAAACGGTGTGTTCTATTCCAGCTAAGGCCACGTAGTAAAAATCTGGCTTTTTTTTTTTTTTTTTTTTTAAAGGATCTAGAAAAATTAACCTCAGTCCTCCGAGAAGGAGCTGGGAATACTGACCTCAGGTAGTCCCCAGACCGCCCAGATACATAACCTCGTTCCAGAGATCAAGAGACAGTTTTTTCACACACACACACACACACACACACACACAGCCCCGACACTAGAGCTTGCACTCCTCCAACAACGCCAGCACTCACAGGCACACTTCATGAATGGCTGTCTGAGGTAAACCTCCCTGCAGGCGTGGTCGTGGTACAATGCCGCATGGGCACAGGTCACCGCTATTCCCAGCATGCAGTAAGTACACGGGAAGGGCGGCGCTAGCATGGGAGACTGCAGAGTCTGCAAGTCCACAGCTGAACTGCTCCACTGCGGAGCCCAACAGCACACAGGGGAGCACTTTCCAAAAGGGGCACTGATCAGACCCTGGGCAGGACTCCACATTCAGAGGGAGGGAGTACTGGGGGGGGGGGTCACACACAGCACAGGTACAACCGCACACTCCAGGACTGGAGTGCGTCAACAACCCCCTGTGGACAGGGGCATCAATTAGCTAATGAGCAGAACTAGTAAATGTGAACATTACCCACAAGGCAAGTTAAACAAGTTAGCGATCCACCTGGTAAGTGAAGAGCAAGCCAATGAAGTAAATTTTAGAGGTTTAAGAGCCCAGTTTCCTTAGTTGTTAATCAAAGGATGCAGACTTAGCAATCGGAGCACATAGGACGCTGCCCCTGAGAGCAACCCACGGAAGGGCATTTGCAGTCACTTACGTCCCACAAGGCTAGCAGAGAAGATGCAGACGAGGAGGAGAGCGAGTCCTTGGTATAACAGACAGGAGGAACACAAATGATCATTTCCCCCAGTAAAGCCTGGCAAGGCTACCGTGGAGACTCACTCTAGCACTCAGCAACATGTTTAATCTGGCAAAGTACAAGATCTCCTGGGCAGTTCTCAAGTCTGGAAACTTTTAACATGGACCTGATCTAGCTGAGAGTTTTCTTTTAAAGGAAGCACACTTCACACTCAAATGACAAAGCCCTGAAGGGGGTCTAAAAACGGCAGTATGCTGAACAGTGAAGGAGGTCCACTGATGACTGCTCCACCTCCATGTTAAACTCAGTCCACGCTGTGATTTCCACACTGATGGATGGACCGTGAAAGCCACTGCCACTGAGCTCTCTACGCAACCAGCGTGCAAGGTCAGCGATTACTGCTGTAACATATTTGCTTAAGAACTGAGGACTTAGCCGGGCAGTGGTCGTGGCACACGCCTTTAATCTCAGCACTCGGAAGGTAGAGGCAGGTGGATCTCTGAGTTTGAGGCCAGCCTGGTCTACAGAATGAGTTCCAGGACAGCCAAGGCTACACAGAGAAATGCTATCTTGAAAACAAAAAACAAAAAATCAAGGGAAAAGACACTTTGCCACTTGGGAAAAACCACAAATACTCTGATGAGTGAAGGTGAACAGCTGGAA
>CABHPH010079541.1:0-30188 GCA_902168325.1 Peromyscus nudipes
CCTACATAGACCTGCTCCAGGTTGTCTACATATATATTATAGCTTTTAGCTTAGTATTTTTATGGGACTCCTGAATATGAGAATGAGTGGGTCTCTTGTGCCTGCTCTTGGGACTCTTTTCCTCTATTGAGTTGCTGTGTCCAATTTTGATAGGATAGTATTTTGCTTCATCTTATTAATTTTATCGTGTTTGGTTGTTCTTAGAAGCCTGTTCTTTTCTAATGAGAGACAGAAAGAGGGTGTTTCCAGAGAAGAGGACAAGTGGGGAGGAGCTGGAAGGAGTAGAGGGAGGGGAACTATAATCAGTATATATCATATGAGAAAAGAATTTATTTTTAATTAAGAAACAAATATACCTCAAGGGACATTGCCAATTCTAAATTTATAATGTGTTTGCAGTTGTATGAGGGATATTTATATCATCTTTAGGTTTAATTATGACCTGGTAATTGTTTTGATTTGGAAATTATGACATAAGAAGATACGATCATGTGTCAAGTTGACAATGGGTAGACTTGTGATGTTATTCGTTAGTTGTTTTTCTTCAGGACTCAAGCTGGTTGGTTGGTGTTACAGACTGACCATCTTTCTCAAAGTTCATGTGTTGGCAACACAATCCTCAATGAAGTAGCATCGATAAGATGATCTCTAATAGGTGATGATATAAGGGCTCTGTTCCCAAGAATAGATTAATATTCCTTTCAAAACAAAACAAAATTTTATTTGATAGATATTATCAAATAAGCATCCTTTATTTCTTACATTATATTCATTGTTTTTCATGTACAAAGTTCAATAACACCCAAAGTGTCAGAAAGGTGAGATGCTTTTAGCTTCCTTCCTTGTTCACAGTCTTGTAAAGTAAAATATCAAGCATAAAACTAAATGAAAATTTAATATTGTGGTAATTAGGGCACCTTGCTTAAATAATTTCTGATGTAAGATGAGTACCAGGCTGGAAATTTATACTGAGTGAGCAAACCACAGATGACATTTATATGATGGTGAATGTACAACTGTAGGAGATGGTAATGGTATCTTAGATTATTTTTTTATTATATAAAAGCCAATAGAAAAATACATGTAATAAAGTGCTGAAAATACCAAATGATGCAAGAACTTGAAAGACGGGAATTCATTAATGCTAAGAACTAAAGTTGCAAATAATGTAAAACAATAGAATACACAATGAAATAAATAGAATCTCAACAAGCTCAATTTATGAGAAGAGTTAAAATGGAACAGCAGCAGACTCTTAGACAGATGAGGTGAGCTCTACACATAGGCCAGAAAAGCTGTGAGCAAAGCGTTTAGCATTGAGTGCAGAAATCAGGGAAAGTGTAGAATGCTCCAGTAACATGAGAAGTTTTCAATCTCTTGATGGCCAGCTGAGGTTTATGGTAATTATTTCCCACTCATGTACCAAGTGGCTTTGTGAAGCAGATACCATTTATTGAAAGACTAGCTAAACTAAGCAAAGCAGCAAGGCATCAATGAAAGCATTATAATTATGAACGTACAAGTGCAGTTGCCTGCTCTGTGCCTGCATAAGACAGGCTCTGTCAATAAAAATCATGGAACATGATTTTAAAAATTGGATAGATAAGTTTTCTTTGTTGAAAAATTATTTTCTTATACATCATTGTGAACTCTACCAATCATAAACAAACAAACAAACAAACAAACAAACAAAATGACCAAACCATTTGCAGGACAAGATGTGCTCACCTATATAATGGTGACACTGCTCCTGTGGGAGTCACCAACCACTCTCCCGTTAGATTTGAGGCTCTAATATAGTAGAGAACCCATGTCTTGTATTGTAATCCCAACTACTAATTCATTGCTAAGGAGGTTTTAAGCCTGAGGAACTAAATAGAGATAACTTCGAATTGCCTTCTACATGTGTATGTTAAACTCATAGAAAAAGCCTTAATCAAAGTATTTCTTTGCAGTGAGGGCAGTGAGTGCAGAGACTCATGGATCAGTAGGATGTTGAGAATAAGTCAGAATTGAGAGCTCAGTCTCAAATAAGCCATTTATGTCCTTGTCAAAGCTCAGGGAACTTTGCAGGAGAGAGAGAGAGAAGAGTTTAAGAACCAGAAGATAGGATAGAGGGTCACGAAAGTCCAGCCTCTAAACTTAATGTAACCTTTTCAGCTATGAACTTACAAATGAACTGAGTCTGCACAAGACATAGGCTCTGTTAACAATCCATTGTGAAGTTGGTTAACTAGGCCATAACACTTACTGATAAACTAACTGATGGCTACCAGCAGTTTCTTGTGCAGGGAGAATCCTTGATTCTTATGTACCCATTGCTAAGCACACTAGGCTCTAATGATAGCTCTGAAATCATGGATACCCTGATGGCCTTGGTGGGTCACAAGATTAAAAAGAAACAGACACAAACATGGTGTGGCAATTTGTAGAGTGGAGGAGAGTGACTGGTGGAGGTTGTGAGATGGAGGAGAATGAGGTTTGAGAGTGGTCAGTATGCCTTGTGTGTATGTGTGAAATATCAAATAAAAAATTTAACTAATGAAGAAAAGAATTGAATGTGGTCTTGTTAAGTAGCTTCAGCTAACTTCAAACTTACTACTTTCCTTTTTCAGCATTTCAAAAGCTGGAATTATAGGTTTATGCTACCACAGCTAGCATAGGTGGGTATTTTTGATATAAAGTTAACAAAATAATGCCCCAAACACCTAAAACAGATAATTTTAAGAAAAGAGAAAGTGCACCCACAGATAAACACAAATAGTGAAGAGGAATGCAGAAATTGTGACTCTTGTTTCAACTGGGTCTCCTAAACCTGGGGACAGAAGCTGCAGAAAGCAGATCTGGATCCTACCCCAGAGCAGGGCAGGCAGCCAGGACATAATACAAGTGCAACTTTGAAGTCTTTCTATGATGGTTTATCTCTGTGATGCTGCATGGGCACAGCCACAGAACAACCTAGCTCAGGGAATTAGCAGGAAGTTTGGGCATTTGTGCCAAAATGATAAGACGGCACTACTCATCCACAGAATCGTGTGGTGTTCCCAGCTCTCTCTTCAAACACACAGCATAAGCTCACAAAGCATTTTCAGTCAGCCAAACAACACTCAAACACAAAACTCCCCTCAGAAACATAACCACCAATCATTTAATAAGAAACGATTCTATGATAAACAGAAACCATATTCAACCAGTGGAAAGCATTAGTGTACTAAGTAGAGAAAATAAAAGGGTTACTTGTGTGTCCTGTTGGATAAAGGATTGAAAGAGTTGGTGAGAGGAAGGTAACATAAATATGAATTAATACCATTAGAAAAACTCTGATAAGTACATATGTTAAAATCTATAGGATAAATACTTGAAAATGGAAATAAAACTAACTTCTTTCAAATCCTTATGACTGGGGAAATTTAGGGCCTTTAAGTTTGGCCAAAGCTTTCTTGCTTGTCTTAGGTGGGCTTTAAGTTGGGAGTTAGGGTGTCTGATGCTCCCAGACATGCAGAATGTCCACCTAGTCAGTAAGTAGCTTCAGAGCTCTTGTATTGCAAATCTGAAGAACTGAGTTAATGAATCACAGAAGGCTGAGTTCATAAAGCAGTTTTACTGTAGTTTCATAAGTAGGGGCTTAAGAGAAAGAAGTCAAAGTTCCCATAAAGCAGAAGTTGATCTCCAGAAATGAGATGGCATTGAAGTACTTGTCTAGGGTTTTTTTTTTTTTATAGAATTTATCAAAGAAAATAAGGTAAGGTATGAGGAGGGAGATGAGCTAGTCAGCCCTGTCCACCCAACCATGATGCATTCAGGTTCCTCTTCTCTGGTCATAGGGATTCCAGGAAAGGTTGCTTACTTAGGAGAATAGAAAAAGAGAGAACATGCATTACCCTTCCATAATCCCTGGCCTCTGGGCAGGGAGGAACCAAACCCATTTTGTCTTAATCATTTCTGGCACCCAAGAAAGAGAGGAATTATGTATGCGCATTATATTCCACCCTTATCCCCCAAGAAGGATTCTGGGAAAGGAGGGAAATTGAGGCCCCTTTCCTTCTCTGATGGTGTTGAGCAAGATAGGACACTAAAGCCTGGAGACAAAGGGATGTGTCCAAAGGGCAATCACTGTATCCTCTCATGGTCTCCACAAACTCCCAGGGAAACTGGTATTCTTTTTTGTGTTCTTAGTCTCTTTAATAAAAGAATCTGAAGATGAACTTGAAGGACATTTGAGGACAATTTACTACAGTTTCAGAATAACAATGGAGGTCAGCAAGCAGCTGCATGTCAGCAAGAGGGAGATGGAGAAGAACAGAGAAAAGAGGCAGATTCAGCTTCCCATCGCTTTTATATGGAGGGTGATCTCTTGGCCAGATGATTGACAGGCCCAGCTGGATTAGCTCTCCAGGGATGAGAGAATAGTATGTAATATTTTTAATCATTGGAACAGATCTGAATGTTATGTCTTCACCTGGAAACAGGCATAGATTCCATTATTTTGACCAAGTGGAAATAACTTTCTCTTAATGAGCCTCAACAGAGCCCAGACAGCCCCACTTTTATATATGGCATTTGAAATTATAAAAAGTGACAAAGTTGGTGTTTACCTTTCTCTTGTTGCCACAAAAGCAGCAGGTCCAAAGTAGACCATGAGGAAAGGATCCACCCTTAATGACCTCCAAGGATGTGTAGCTGTCTACCAGAGGGGAAAAAATGACATAAGTCCCTGAAACAAATGTGGTAACAAACATATAAAAATTCAATGGTGGTAGTAGTCAGAATGTAATGGTAATTTAAGACAATATAAATCATTAAATAGAATTAATAATGCAAAAATAGTAACCAGTGAGCAAAAATTCATGTACTAAAACTAGATACTTTATGAGCAGAAAAAGAAACAAAGACTAATTAGACATAATTCAAGACAAAAATCAAAACCCCAAACCTTTTCGTTTAAAGAAAAAAATGATCAACCATAAAGGTAACAGCCAATAATTTTTACACTTCCTGGAACACTTCTTGACATGCATAAAGAATAAATAATTAGTAATGGAAGACAAATTGGCAAAGCTAGAAATCTAGTGAGTTTATTACATCTTGCTCACTAAGGATGGAATGTATAAGTAGACCAAAGTAAATGTCAATTGTTGGTTTATAAAATGTTGACACAAGATATAATTTGAATTCTGTACATATTGCATTGTTTTGTCAATTTGAATAATGAAAGAAACTTATTTGTACAAATATTTACTTTGAACTTAACAATAACATACATTTAAGTTAATATAAGAAACATATATTGATTTTGGGTTAAGTCTCAAAAGAAATCTGAACAAGTTACAAAGAATGTATTTCATGTGATCTATATCCATTAAGCAAAGTGCAATAAAAGCACTAACAGAAAGAGAAAAGAAAAACTTGTGCCCATTGAAAAGATACACACTTTGTATGAAACATGCATAGTCATAGGGAACTACTGAGTTAGAAGAAACATTAAAACAAAAAGCTAAGACTTACATCAAAGATAATGCTTAGGTCCAAAACTAGTTGTGATTTCTAGTTTTATGTATTGACTCATCTGGGCCATGGAATGTCAAAGAATCTGGAGGGCATGGCAAACAGATATGTTCCTAGAGAGATCAGCATTAAGTTGGTGGCCTGAGAAAGCAGCTGGTGCTTCCCTTGTGAGTGGGCATCACTCTGCCCACTGAGGGCATGCATAGAACAGAAACAGAGAAAGGGAATGCACACTCTCTCTCATGCCCACACATAGACATTGATGTCTTTTCCTTGATGCTCCTAACACGTTGGATTTCAAACACAGGTTAGAATCTACACCATTTGCAGACCTTGAAAATATTCTCTTCCTTCCTTGATCTTCACTTGTGGCCAGCAACTAAAAGGATCTTTTTAGTTTCCATTACCATGTGAGAAGATACTTATAATAAACTACTGTAGGTATAGATCTCCATTATTGTATTGGTAGTGTTTATTTGAAGAATTCTGACAAACAGTAGTAAATACTAACAAAAAATGGTATTAAAATAAAATACTAGAAAAGTAAAATAAATTTAGGTCTCAGAGGTTCAGCACTTAGGTAAAGGCCCTGGATTTAGTTCTTGCCACAGAAACACACACACACACACACACACACACACACACACACACACATATAAACTGACATTTTATGTAAAAGCTAAAATAAAGCATATCTATCAACGGAACAAAAATCTGAAAGAAGATTAAAAAAAAAAAATAAGGAAAGTTTAGCCTAGAAAGGAGAAGAACAAAATTAGCAACAACAAAGTAGAAAATTATTAAATGTATATTAAAAATATATATGTATACCAATGTGTTTGGGGTAACTATTCCTCTGGGCTAATATACTTATGATTGGGCTAGTCATACCGTAATGATGAGGAATTGACTCAGTTACATAATCCTCTGCAGAATTTGGCCACCTCATAACAAATAATCCCAAGTGCCTGAGCAACCTATGTGTTTGGTCTATGCACTGAACCACACTGGCACTTTTAGAGGAGCAGAGAGGATGAGGAGTCCCATTAAAGTGCCATTCAGCTGCTGACAATTCCAAATGATCAGAAACAAAGCGAGACCTGGATGGCAAGCATTAGGCAGGGTGATGAATTACATTTCACTAAGCCCAAAATAGTTCATGCTCATTTACTAACTTTAAGGACTTTCATCAAGACAGGGAACCTGTGCTAGGAAGTGAACACTAAAATGAGTGACCTTGAATTTTGGCTGACTGATAATGGGCCACAGAGAATTGACAAAATCCAACTGCTTGCTGCAAGATGCATGGCTTCCTTCAGCAGACAGGTAAAAGATGAAATAGATTGGCTTAGAAAAGTAAAGAGCTTTGGACATATTGATTTTTATAAACAAAACCCTTTTGGTGCCCTAGGAGTATAAAGATACTATGACAATCTGTTTTCTTGAAACAAAAAAGAACCTTGATTAAACTAAATATGTTTCAATTCTGAGATATATGCTAGAATGGGAATAGAATTAGCTACAACTAGCCCTTTTTCTTTTCTTCTATTTAATAAAGATAATCTTGCTTAGATTTCTCTTTTTTGATCAAGTGAAGATAACACCTTTTTAAATTTATGACAGGCATTAGGAGTTAGGTTGGAGCTGAGGTCTACAGATACAACACCCACCCTCATCCAGCCTCTTTCTTCACTAGACAAACTCATACTGTGCTGGCTAGTCTTTTGTCAACTTGACACAAGCTAGAGTTATCTGAAAGCAGGGAACTTTGAGAACATGGCTCTATGAGATCCAGCTATAAGACATTTTCTTAATTAGTCCTTGATGGTAGAGGGTCCAGCCTTTTGTGGGTAGTACCATCCATGGGCTGGTAGTCCTGGGTTCTGTAGGAGGGCAGGCTGAGAAAGCCATGATGAGCAAGCCAGTAACTGGGTCCTCTGAATTAGTTCCTGCCTCCAGATTCCTGCCCTATTTGAGTTTCTGTCCTGACTTCCTTTGATGATGAACAACAATATGGAAACATGAGCCAAATAAACCATTTTCTTCCTGATTTGAATGGGTTATGGTGTTTCATCACAGCAACAGTAACTCTAATTAAGACACATACATAGTTGACCAACTCTAATTTGGTTAATGGAATTTATTGTGGGACTCAGATGTTAATTTTTTTCCTGCCTCTGGGTTTATATGCTTTCTGTTCATTTCTCTAACACATCAATTCTTAGGTTATATTGTTCATTTATCAATTTTCCTCACTATTACCATTGTGAAAATCCACCAAAAGTTATTCTGTGCCATCAAAGGTGAAAAAAATCATACCATGTTTATGTTTTTAGGGCTAGGGAAAAAAAGGAGAAAACAAAGAAAGGAGGTAAAGTACTCTAAGAGTTAAATGTGGGAAGTCATTACTCTGCAAAATAGATCATCTAGATTGTTTCCTATTATGTTACATTTAGTACATGCACCACATGTCAATGACACTAATATCTTCAGATTATCTGGGAAGCTTAAAAAATTGATTTTTACTGAGGTTACAAACGTGCAACTTTGCTTTCATTCAAAAGTGCATGCTTTCTTTGTTATTATATAATTATACCAAATTTGAAGGCAAATTAAGTTGACTATAATAATGGTGTTCTATACAGAAATGTGCAGTGAATCTTTCAACTGCTCAAGTCATAACTGAAAAATCTTAGCAAGTGTTATGTTACCTTTGGTGATGGTGATTTTGATATGTAGCTGAGAAAGAGAAAGTTTCCCTTTAGGATGGATGGAGTTGTCAAGGAAAATGCAGAATTTAACCTTCGGTCATCTAACAGCAATTGTAATCTGAAACCACCGAAGGCATTTCTATGTCTCATTTGATATCCAAAGTTATAGCAAGATCACTCACTTTGACAGGATATCAGTTAATTTGTTAAATTCATAGCTTTCAAGTAATAATAAAGTACATCGTGCCTGCCTTCTTTCTGGTATGAGTGAAGGTTTGAATTTTCTATTTTAATTATACTTTAGTTTTTTTAACTGTTATTATATATATGTATGCATATACATATTCACACATTTGTACATGTATGTTGCAAACATATATAAAATAATTCTTTAAATATAGTCTTACGTATAGTATATACACATATACATATGTAGAGATAATGTTTCAAATAACACTAAGTAATTTTAAGTGGTGTCAGCATATGTCAAATGTTTAGACATTATAATTTGCTGTCTCATGAAATTAAAGAAAACAGTGAATCAATAAAAGTCAAATAGAAAGTCAGAGAAAGCATATCTATCTCAGTAACATCAATATTAGAAGTTGACAAATATATCTCTGTCACACAAATATAAATACAACTCAACTCATCATCTGTTGGTTCATATTGGATTGGTGCCCATTTCTGAACAATAAGAACTGCCAGGTGGCACAATTTGACATGTACTTGCCTGAAAGAGATGTGAACAGGTTGCTTATCATTTCAATGTAGTTAACAGATCAGAGAGAATAATTGCGAGCCTGGATAATATATTCCTTTTTGAATCTTCTTCACCTTTTTTTTTTCTGTTTTATCAATACAGGGTCTCATTTTGCAGGCCAGGCTGGCCTTGAACTCATGGTACACCATCAATACCAGCTTTCTGATGTTGAATTACATAAGTGAACTATCATGCCCAGCCATTGATGAGAACTTTAATAAAAAAGTGTTTGCTAAAAATTATTTTTGTGTTTTTTAGCATGTAATAACTTCATACAAAGCTAAGTCTGTTTAATCATTCATTAAATATTTGGGCCAAACTAGCACCTGATTCTACTTAAATGGGCTCCTTAGTTTAGGGATCACTATAATGATAACATTTAAAGAAAACAAACTCATGTGTTTAGAATGACTAAGGCATTGTCTGTACAGATGCTCCTCAACTTACAATGATTGAAGTTATGTCTCAAAAATATCATTGCAAATAAAGAACATAGCTAATATAAAATGCATTTGAGAAACCCAACCTACATAATACCATTGCTTAGTTTACAGTATTACATATATTAGTTTACAGTAGTCAAAAATTTAATGTAAAGCATGAATACATAATACAATTAATTGAGTATTGAAAATGAACAAAAAGAATGGTTGCATGAATACATGTTTATACCATTATGAAGTAGAAAACTCTTAAATCAGACCATCATAAGTCATGGTAAGTCAGGGATTGTTTGTAATGAAAGCTGTTTATATTATACTCCCATGTCCACATCAGTGTATTTCCCATCTCACACACTCTTCTTTCAGGAAGGGATTAATGCTTACACATTGCAGATATAGTTTGTGTTCCGTCCTCTTAAATATGGCAAAGGCTTTTTAACTACATCAATTCATTTAAATATCAACAGAACTGACAATAAGTGACAAGGACAAATTATAAAATCTAAAACCAATCTTCTCTCTCTCTCTCTCTCTCTCTCCCTCCCTCTCCCTCTCCCTCCCACTCCCCCTCTATTATTCCTTCTCCCACCTACCTTAGGTTGATTTAGTGGGAAACCATCTACTATACTGTAAGAAACTACCTAGAGAAGCTGATAAAAACACTAAATGCTGGGTCTAGGACTTACCTCCAAGCCTTGAGCGATCTTGGTGCTACCGAGGAGAGACAACCTATGGGAAGCTGTGCTGAGATTACAGACCACGACTCACTTCAATGTCATTTTAGCTGGTTAAATTTTGAGTGGGTGCTACTAGCTAATCAACGTAGACAATTGATCACCTGGTATTGGCTGCAGTTCAAGGTAAGCAGAATCTAAAAGTGTGATACTAGCTTTGATCACCAGGCACTAGTTAAAAGGACCTAGAGGAAGCCTAATAACCTTGCTGTAGGCTTTTGCTGACAAATTAAAGGGGATAAAAATGAAGAACATCTCAAAAATGGAAGGAAAGGGAATCCTTTAATTGATTCGTGGAAATCTAGTAACAAGTTAAGTGTTGAATGTGGCAAGTAGAAACTGAATCAAATGAATCAACTGATTGAACTGGAGAATTATGGGCAAATGGTGAAGATTCCTTAGCATATTTATAATGTAATATGAGAGAAACTGGAGAAATAATTGTTAAATACAAAGGAGCCAGAATTTGTGGGGGTTGAAATAAAACTTTCTCATTCTTGAATACCAAGTTCCAAAGTTCAGGAAAGACTTAAAGACAAATTCTACGTGGAGTATAACATGCCTTGAGACTTTAGACTGTCTCAGAGAGCCACTCAATCAGAGAAAAAGCCTCCCAGAGCCTTTCCAGACAAGAAAATGCTTTGTAAGCACCATGCCTCAAAGCTAACTGGGACAGAAAGTCTAGAATAGAGAAAAGTTTTTCTTAAATAGATCCATAGATATGGCTATTTGTTGATTACAGTTGATTATAAATTGATTCATGGAGAGTTCATAAGGGTAAAAAGAATTGCATCACTTTGACTGAAGAGATAAAGACAATATAAAATGTAAATGAGACTTTGAATTTCCAAATTAGTAGTTTTGAAAGCAGTTTGAAAAAAAATGCAGCTACAAAGGCCACCCATGGATGTGTGGGGAATCATTTCTGGGCAACAGGGCTAACTTCTCTTTCAGAAATCTGCATTCTACATTGTCTCCTGGTTTCAGACTTATTGGAGAATGTAGCTATTGCATGCCTTGTGGTTTTCTAATCTTTGCTTAGGAAGGGCCAAAGTTAACAGATACCTTTTCTACCATTGAATATTGAGTAGGCAAGTTAACATAACTTTTCTCTTTAGTTCATAAACTGACTTCAAGAAATCCCTTGAGAGACTTCAACTAGAAGTGATTTGTTTACTCAGAATCTGCATCTTTAATGATTCTTTAAAAACTATTGGCATAGTAGCCAAGAACCTGAGATGAGATAGATCACAAGCCCTAAGGGAAATCCTACTGCTATTATTCTGCTCAAGGGACACAGCAATTAAATGACTCCTAACAACATGTTACTATACACATAGCACTCAACCTGTGAAGACATTTCTCTCAGTAGATGGCAATTAGCAAAGAGATACACAACATGACAATGTGCACAGTGTTTGAAGCCAAGATCACCAGACTTTAGGGACATCATGTCACAGTTTTTATCATCTGTAAAACTCATAAAGATGTGGTCTTTTAATGTCATAATGCTATACATGTTTAAGTCTATACATAAGAATAATCCTTGGGAGCGTAGCTGGGGAATAGAGTACTTGTCTAGCATGTACAAGGACAAGTTCTATCCTAAATAATAAAAAAAATCTTGATGAGTGTAGCTGAAGTTTTCTCCAGTCCTGCCCATCCCCTCAGACCCTGCAGCTGCTTATAAAGTAATCACTCAGAAGCTTATATTAATTAAAACTATTTGGCCATTAGCTCAGGCCTACCACTGACTAGCTCTTGCACTTAAACTCAGCCCATTTTTGTCAATCTATATGTTGCCACGTGTTCTATGGCTTTACCTGTGTGCCATTACATGCTGCTCCCTGGACGGCATACTGGCATCTGCTGACTTCGCCTTCCTTTTCCCAGAATTCTCCTCTCTGCTTATCCCACCTATGCTTCCTGCCTGGCTACTGGCCAATCAGTGTTTTATTTATCAAACAAATCAGAGCAACACATTCACAGCATACAGAACGACAATCCCATCAGATGAGAATATCATTATTTTTTTATTTTATGCACATATCTTGATTGTTCATGAAGCAGCAAGCAAAACCATCAACCTTTTTGGTTCCTGGTGTTTACAGGAGGAATTCCTTTGCTTTACTATTAACTGTTATCTTAAATAGTGATTCACAGTAGATGCCAACTTCTAGAGTTTTATAATAATGTCAGGAAGCTTTTTGTTTTTTCTTGGAATCATTTTTATTTTGTTTTGTTTTCCTTTAATGACACATTGATCTGATGTTCTGTGACAGTAAAGTCCCTAATATTTAATGAAAGAGGGTCTCATATATACCAGGCTATGTCACTGAGGATGATATAAATACCACCATGCCTGTTTTAAGTGGCACTGGGGACCAAACCCAGAGCCCTGTGAACTCTAGACAGGTACTTTACCAAGTGTTCTACACCCCAGCTCAGCCACTGCCTTTTATTAAATAGTTGAGGGTTTTTAAATCTACAGACATTGATTTGCAGATTTCTATTTGCATGCCGCTGCTATATTTTGATATATGGCTTTTTGAAACTTCCCTGGCAAAATAAAGTGGTTTGTTGTATTCATACTGAGTATTAAATTGTGTTTTGTTGTGTGGAGATATTCTGCTGCTGAGTCTATGCAAGGACTAATTTTATCATCTGTGAGGCCTGAGGCCTTACTTGCATCATCCCTTAACACATTCAACAGCTGCTTTTCATGTTATCTATTATCAGTTTTTCCATGTCACTTTGTAATGATATTGCAATCTAGATTAATGTCTTGCAAAACTGATCTGTTATATGAAGAGCCCAGATTTGTTATCAATTAAGCATTTCTTTTGAGCTTCCTGTTTTACCTCTTTTCTTCCCTTTCACTTTTTTTCAGGTTTCTCTAGTTTTATTCTGATTTGGTTTTTGAATAATTTTCAAAGCTCAAAATTTCATGGTCCTATACTTCATGTTAACCAATTTCATTGTTATCATTATTATTACTACTAATATTTTGGTATTGGGGATCAAATCCTATATATGCAAGACAAGCACTATACCATTGACCTACATCTCCATACCTTCATTGTTCTTACTTTTAAAACAAATGTAATATTTTTATTAATTCTTTGAGAATTTCAAACATGAATAGAATGTATTTTTTATCATATTCACTCCTAACATCTCCTCCTACTTATTTTCTATGTATTCCTGACCTGTCCCCTATAATTTTGCCTATTTTTATGTTTGATTTTTTTTCTCTGTGTAACCCACTGGGTCCACTTTGTGCTTCCCATAACATTCTCACAGGTATGGGGTCATCCACCAGAGAATGGCTAACCCAACAGTGGCCATATCCTTAAAGTTATTGATTCTCCCTCCCCTGGCAGCCATAAACTGTCAATAAATCATTAGCTAGTGGTATAGCCTTTAATACCCACTCCCTCCTCCACAATGGAATATCAACTGGCTTAATCTTATGTAGTCTACCAAGATTGTGATGAGTTCATGAGTGCAGTAGTCCTGTTATGTTCTCAAGACATTGTTTCACTCTGATCCTCATTGACCTCTGGCTCTTATAATCTTTCTTCACTTCTATTCCACAGATGGTCCTTTAGCCTTGTAAGGAAGGTATGTTATATATTGATGTCCCATTTCATCTGAGCACTCTATAGACACTTATTCTCTGCACTCTAGACAGTTGTAAGTTTCTACATTAACCATAATCTACTGCACAAAGAAATGTCTCTGATGGGATCTGGGAGCTTGGCCAAGTTCTGGTTCTAAAGATACAAATTCAGTGAAAAATTTAATACTGTGTCCATTTAGCAAAACAAAACAAAAATAATAACAGTACCTTCATTCTAGGGCTTAGGAGCTCCTATACCATATATTCTTAGCTAGATTTAGAGTCCCAGGCATGGGTTTTCTCCTGTAGAGTGGAGTCCTAAATCCAACCATAAAGGAGTTGGTTATTTCCTTAACCATTCATGCCACTATTGCACCCATAAGCATATCTTGTCAGGCTGGTAATTATTGTAGCTCATAATATTAAGGGCTGAGTATAACTACTGAAGACTCTCTCTCCCAGAATCCTCCATAGCAGCTTCCAGCCCTGTGAAAGCTTGTTTGCAGGGAACAAGATCCAGGTCACTAGCAGCATGAATTCTCAATATTCTGTGACCAAAGTCTGTGGTGTCATCATCAGTAGCGTCTTACTATCAAGTTTGTGAAGGCCACTAAGAGCAATATCAATTGGCTGCATTGTTTGGGGATCTCCAGGATACCCCCTGATCAAAGGCAAGTATTCCATACTTGACACTGGGATTTTTATTTGGCAAACCCTATCTTCTAGGATGAACACTATCTCCTTTGTAGGGTAACTACAATTAAACTTTTATTCACACACAAGATATATATCATATCTATGTATCTATGAAACTTATAAAACTGTAGGTTACCGTATAGTGGTATTTTATTTGTGCTGAAATGTGATTTTATTTGTATGTTAATAAATAAAGTTGCCTAGAGGTCAGAGCTATTAGCAAGCCATAGGGAAAGCCAGGGCGGTGGTGGTGCATGCCTTTAATCCCAGCACTTGGTAAGCAGAACTAGGTAGATCTCTGTGTGTTCAAGGATACAGACAGTATTGGAGACACACGCCCTTAATCTCAATACCAACCATAGAAGACTTGGAGGTCTGTACAGACAGGCAGTGATGAGGCAGTCACGTAGTTGGGTTTACAACCAATGAGAAGGCAGAACAGAACTCTTATTTAAAGGCGAATGCACAGGAAGTAGTCCTTTTCGGAGAGGTCTCTTGGCGGGAGAGGCTAGCTGGCGGAAAGTGGTAAGACTCTTAGCTCTGACCTCTTGGGCTTTCATCTTTACATTGGCTCTGTGTTTCTTATTTAATAAGATGGTTGGTTACATCTACATTACCATATGACTTTTCTAAACCTCCTGAGTGTCAGTTATCTCTCTGCACCTTTCTTCTCTGTCCTTATGTTCAGCTCCCCACTTAAGTCTCCATCTCCATTTTCGTTTGTCACTTCATGTCACCTGTGTTCTCCTACTCTGCTGTTATCACCTTTTTAAGCTCAGTTTTTTTCTGTCCTTAAATATCTAACATGTAACATTATTTATGAGTATCAAAATTTTATCACAGTACACTCACTCTTATTATTCACTTTTTCTGTAATGTTTAAACTCTAAATGGGGTGCTGTTGTAGACTTCTTTTAGATGAGGCCTAATTTACTGATTGCCCACTGTTGAATTAGGCCACCACTGAGCATCTACAATGTAATTTTGAATGTGAAATTTTTATTATAACTTGGGGATTACATAAGTAAAATATAGAATTTAATAAATAAAGATAATAGAAAAGAACAAAGATAACCTTTAAGAAGTAGCCAGTCCTGCAGAAATATAGAAAAGAACCATATACAGCAGGTACAATATAATGTTATGCAAATATTGAATATTGCTTTAACTTTCCATTTTTTCCAGGATCTTATTAAGACATTACTCAAAATACTTGATTCTACTATTTTGTGCCCTTCCTTCTATTTATTCTTCTCCACTCCTCATGTTAGACTACAAAGTATTAGTTCTTCCCTTTCCTCCCATTCCCTTCCTTCCTTCATAGCTTACCACCTGGTTATTTCCTCTGTTTGTCCATACAACTGCCGGCTCAGAAACTTCTCACTCCTGGACTAGCCATCAAGTGGTGGAGTCAGCCTAGAATAAAAACATTCAGATTTGGTCTCATGAGTGTAATTTTGTCTATTGCAGCATAGTTTTTTTTTTCCAATGTGGATCCATAATTAATAGGAATCAAATGAGAAATAAATTGGGTATATCTTTATTAAGAAACTGTCTTCTCTATTAAAATTTTCACAGGCAATAATATGTTTTGGCACCTTCAAGAAAGGAAAATAGAATGAAGCATTTTCCATGTTAATTTGATCTAGGATCCTTTGGAGAGAACATTTTTCAATATAACAGATTTTGAGAAGAGCTCATTCATACTAATGTGGGTACTGGGGGTTTGGAATCCTGCCAGACTCAGAAATGGAGACATAAAATGACCTCTGAAGTTGTCCACATGCACTGGGAAACATTGTAGGATAAGCTACAAGTAAAACCAAAAGTGTGTGTATGTGTGTGTGTGTGTGTGTGCGCGTGTGCGTGTGTGCGTGTGTGTGTGTGTGTGTGTGTGTGTGTGTGTGTGTGTGTGTGTGTGTGTATAGTGCTGTTTAAACTGTAAGTTACCTTGCAGTAGTATAAAACAAAATTGCTTTAGTGAGGTTTTTTGTCTCACATGTATAATGAAATACTACATAGAGCATGACTAATGGAAGATTTAAGAGGAAATTATAATCTTTTTTAAAACAGAAATATGGCATACAAATGTAAAAATTTGCTACAAGATAGGATTTTGATTTTTAAATTTGTGAGATTCATGACTTACCTTTATAGGAACCAACCTCTACTTGACCAGGTAAACTATTTAACAAACTGAATCACCCTCAGATTGGATGTTGATGAAGAAGGGCTGATAAGAGAATTTCTATGTTCTGTAAACATGGAAATCACAAGGACCGACTAAAAGCTGGTAGAAGTCAAACCTGGGAAGGCAAAGCAAGTCTTCAACCCAGAGAATCTTTATTTCCCGCATAGAATATTATTGGACTATGTGATTTCATTATTTTGAGGTGATTTCAAATTTATAGATGATAGTTCTTTATGAGTATTTGTATCCTAGCAGGAAAAAAAATGTAAGAAAACGTTATAAACTTAGTCCAGTCATTCATTATTCCATATTCTCTTGTAGAATCTTGGCCGTTTCCTTCCTCATGCCAGGCACTGTTCTTTGTGACGTCATAACCATCGCACGGGACTTCATGACGTCATGACCATCGCACCGGACTTAAAGCTTCTGACACGAGCACACTGCCAACAGCTGAACCGTAGACGTCATTAGTGTCTCTCCTCCACTACAGTGCATTACAGTCAGTTGTCATCAGTCTTCAGTTCAAACGTGATGATCCCTCAGTTATTACTTGCCATGATGAGCTTGCCACCTTCACCGTGTGTTGGTCAGGAAGTTTATAAAATGTCTGGTTTATGCTTGTTGATGTGCTCAGACCCACTATACATTTTGGGGAAGAGCACCAAAGAGGTGATGGCATTTTTGTGTCACATCATGATCAGAGGATACAATGTCAATGTGACAGGTGATGTTAACCTTGATCACTGGGTAAAGATCATGTCTGCTTCCATTCTCTATTTCAAAGTGATAGTTTTTCCCCTTCCTGATTCTATTAGCTGTGACTCATCACCTCCAACCCACATGGAAGGAGTGGGGAGTATGGCAAAGTAATTGGAGACATCCTAAAAGCACTTTCCTGGTTTTTTTTTTCTGGCTTTGCGATTGTCTAGTTAAAAATCAATGCTTCCTAAAGATAATGGTCAACTATTTTCTTTTGCACCTTTTGTAGTGAGGCTAAGCTGTACCTTGGTGATAGAGTGGGACTCATTTATCAAAGTCTACGTTGTATCTTATGTCTCTGAGACACACTGATTCTCCACCTCATTGTGTTCTCGGTTGAGACAGTAGTGTGCGAATCCCCAGCTCCAATCTTATGTTTTTCTATCATTTCAGATACACAGATTCTTCTCATCTACATCCAGATCCCCAGATCTATGAGTTCTGTATCTGTAATTCCAAATGGGGATATTCAAACAATTGTCCTTCTTAGACACTCTCTGCTTTTCTTCTCATCAGTCCCTCAACAATGCAGCAGAACAGCTGTCTACCCAGCACTTACACTGTGCTAGAGACTCTATGTAATCACGTGATGAAGCACTGTATATGGGAGGGTATGCACAAATCTGCAAATGGCAAGAATTTATATAAGAGCCCTGAGAATCCACACCATGGATTCATACGGATTCTGTAATTTCCTGTGGCTACTGAAGGATGGCTGTAGTTTGAATCTCTGTTACATGTAGACACATTGAGGAGTAATCTGTCTTCTCAGAAAAATGAGTGTTACCACTAGTTAGTTTCCATATTTGTCTCTGAAAACACTCCATGTTTAAAATTTTATTTTGTGAAATTAATAAGTCATATGTTGCTTGAAAATGGGGATATATTCTCAGCAGTACAGCAGTAGAGAGTTCAACATCTTTCAAGCCAAAGTCAGTCTCTCCATGTGGCTTTTTGATGCAGTTAAGACACTTGTAAACATGAAATATATGAGATTGATGCTGGCATAACAGCACATTGCTTTATATTCGTATTTTCAGTAGAAAGAGGATACAGTGGTATCGGAAGTGTAGCACAGTAAATACATAAATCAGCGGCATGACCATTTACTCTATTTGTCAAAAAGTTCTACATGCTGAACTTCATACAGCTAGTAGCAAAATAAATTTATTTGCACCAGTATCACCACAAATATGTGAACAACAATGTTGCTATGATGCTAACATGGTTACTACTTGGTTAGACAATAGGATTTAAAAATGTATTTAATTGGACTTAGTTTATCCTGCAAGGGTTCATATAGAGGAAACTTTTATAAATGTGTTCTTAATTGAAATGGAAGTACATCACTTCCCTGTCCCATTCCTCCATCAAAATCTCACCCTCTCTTGAACCCCCTTTCCATGCTCCCAAACTCTTTTTCTTTTATTATATTTCTATATGGGCACGTAGTATTTTTGAAAACCGTTGGAGCTAGATTGTAGGGAAGGGGCTTTCAAGTGAGGTTTGGTTTGAATAATCTGAGTCATGTATTCTAAGTGTGTGGTGTCTTAAGCAGTAGGATCTGTATTTTAATCTCTGAGAAGCAACCAAGAACTACACTGATAATCTGTATTATTTTGGGAGTCACTTTTCTATGCGGGACAAACCTTCCAAAGCAGGTTTCCTATATCTGTTACTGGGTTTTTTGTTAGTCTGTGGTTCTTGTGTGGGCATTGTCAGCCCAAGTGGCTTAACCCAACACACACACACACACACACACACACACACACACATTTACATGTATCATACACACACATTTACATGTATCGGTATCATGTATACTAAATTTTAATCTTATGGGAACACTCTTATAAATTGGTGCATTTTTGATTGAAAGTTCTCATGTGGTGTATAATTATATAGCTACCTTGTCTTTCTTTTGGTTTATTTGATATGCATTTTTGCTTTTTATTTTTTTATTTTATTTTATAATTAATTTAATTTTACATATCAGCCACAGATTCTCGTCCTCCCTCCTCCCACCCCCAGCCTTCCCCTTCAACCCACCCCCCATTCCCACCTCCTCCAAGGCATGGCCTCCACTGGGGGTTCAGCTCAGCCTGGTAGATTCAGTTGAGGCAGGTCCATTCCCCCCTCCCTACACCAAGGCTGAGCAAAATGTCTCAGCATAGGGTCTAGGTTCCAAAAAAACTACATATTGATATTTTTAACTTAAACTAGAACCTTGTAGACATTGATAGCAGGGTATTGATAGCAGGGTATTGTTTTTTATCTAATGTAACAACCTCAATATCCTAAATAATTCATGTTTACCAATTATATGATGATCATTATGATTGAATTAATATATACATGCTAGGGCACTGCTTTCTGTTTGTTCTACCAATTCTTAATTTTTCTGACTAGTTTCTAAGTATTTGAGATTTTCATTTCCTCCATGAACTGATTTACACTACATAAAAATTTCCCTTTTAACTTTTCAAGATACATCTTAATTTATCTGAGTTTACATTCAAACCCAAGCATACACCTTCACATTTAGTGTCCTAAGCTTCAAAGAGTTTGTTCCTGACACTTCTCACTGTCCTCTGTCATAGTTTTCTCATACAATTTACTTTTATATGCACTATAAAATTTAACACATGGGCAAGGTGTTTTCCTTAGAAAGTCGAGTATCATCTTCTACAAACAAAAGTATAAATCAAACCTTTAGTTATTTCTTCTATTTCCAATTATCATTCTTTCTTTGCTACATTTGAATTTCTAGTTGCATGTTACTTTGGACTCTGGAATTTTTATGTTTCTTGTTGAATTGTCTGTTAGGAATATAGTATCTTGGCTTTTGTTTGCATGACATCATCTTGATTTCTTATCCATTTAAAAATTTGCTTTTAATATCATCACCCCCATAATGAAGAGGTGTTATTATATACCAAGGCAGTTTTTGTCAATTAAAAATTTTTAATTTCTCTGGGGTATACATTTTCAATAAAGGAAATATTATTCCAAATGGGGGAAATTGGTTTTAGGGATGAAACATCCTACACTTCTTTGGCATAAAGTATGTAAATACATATTTAAATAGATACCAGTCTGCCTTTGTGTTAAATTTATTGATGAGATAACTAACAAAACATTTGAAAAGGCTTGTTACAATTTTGGTAACAATTTGCTGAGAAACATCGTCCTAGAGCAGACTCCTCCATGTGAGACTGTGGGATCAAAGTATAGGTTTGTTTCTATTCAAACAATTGCCAAAGCTTTTTTTTTTTTTTTTTTTTTTTTTTTATGACAGGGTTTCTCTGTTGTTTTGGGGCCTGTCCTGGATCTCACTCTTTAGACCAGGCTAGCATCAAACTCACAGAGTTGCACCTGGCTCTGCTTCCCAAGTGCTAGGATTAAAGGCGTGTGCCACCACTGCCCTGGCCAAAGTATTTTGTTTACATCATAGTTTACATTCCTTTCAGCAATGAGTGAAAGCATCTCCAGGTGTTCCTCATTTCTTCTAGATCTTTGCATTGCCACCTTAAGAAAAGAAGAAAAAAACCCATTCTTTTAGATGAGTAATGATGCCTCACTATTGTTTTATTTTGTATTTACCCGATGTCTAATATCAGTCAACATGCTTTTATGTGCCTATTTGTCATTCACATATCATCATTGGTATGTTCAATCCTTTGTGGATTCTAAGTATATTCAAATCCTTTATGGGTAAAAATCAATGACTACTTTTCAGAGGAGTTTCATCTTTACAGAAAAATTTGAGGAAATCTATTACTCCCACACACTATCTTAACTCCTCAATTCCCTGTGTGGGAATTTTGCATTAGTGTTGTACACATGTGTGATGGTCTTAGTGTCAATCTTCAACTTGGCAGAATCTAGGATCACCTGGGAGATGGGCTTCTTGGCATGCCTGTGCAGGGTGATCTTGATTATGTTCATTGTGATGGGAAGACCTACCACTGGGGGTGACATGGTTACCTGGGCAGGAAAACTGGACCGTGTAAAATGGAAAATGGGAGCTGAGCTCTGGCATACATGCATGGCTCTCTTGTGCCTGCGGCTGTCACGTGACAGGCTGCTTTGCGCTCCTACTGCCTTGATTTTCTTGTTTGGGTTGACTGTACCTGTAAGTTTGAGCAGAAGTTGTTTTAGAGAATTTTACTACAGTTACAGGAAAAGAAACTAAAAGGATGTGTTAGAATGGTGATATGATACATTTTTATTAACCACAATTCATAGTTTACATTAATGTTTATTATTTGTACCAGTCTATGGGCTTTAATAAATGTACAATGTCATATATCCATCTTACAATATCGGACAGAGTAACGCATATTCACACATAATCCCTCCCTAGTACCAACTGTGATGGCCCTGGTAATCTTTCACTGTGGACAGTTTTCTTGTTCCCAGAATGTCACACAGTTGGAATAATTCAGTACATAAACATTTTAGACTGGCTCCTTTAACTTATAAATATCCATCTCTTAGTGGTTTATTACTTCTTAATACAGAATAATATTTTACTGTGTCATCATTCATCAATTGATAGACAGCTTGGTGGCTTCCTACATTTCAAATTGTGAACAAACTCACTATAACCTTTGGTGTATAAGGTTTCACATCTACATTTTCAATGCATTTCCACTTTTTATGAGATAAGCATAACTTGATATCCAAACCTGACAAGGAGTTTGTGAAGAAGAGACATCTGTGTGGGAAATACAGGCATAAAACTTTCTAAATACTTATTAAGCCAAATGTAGTGTTATGTAAAAGCAAATGTACCTTTTAACTAAGTTCACTCTTTTATTTCAGGAATTGACATTTGAAAATCAATCATGTAATTTACTACATTAAATAGAAGAAAGAAAAGAAATCATATAATCATCTCAATTCCTGAAGTAAAACTAGTGAAGGTTGAAACAAGATATTACCAACAAATGATGAAACAGGATGTGTTTGTACCTGTGTGTGTGTGTGTGTGTGTGTGTGTGTGTGTGTGTATGTGTGGTGTGCATGTGTGTGTGTGTGTATGTGTGTGTGAGTGTCTGTCTGTGTGTGAGCACATGCACAAGCACACACATACTCTGCCTATCAATTCTTTTAAAAAAAGTTATTTTCACATTTTTTTAGTTTTCTGTGTATCTAGAAATAACTTTTCTTTTAAAAAAGTTATTTTCACATTTTTTAGTTATTTGTGTATCTGTGTGTGGTACATGCACGTGAGTACAGTTTACCACAGAGGTCAGAGGATCCCCTGGAGCCAGAGTTACTGGAGGTTATGAACCACCCAGCACGGATCCAAACAACAAACTCAGGCTTTCTGGAAAAACAAGGAACACTCCTAACCAACATTTTCCAGCATACCTTCCATTTGTCCCTAATTTCATAAATAAATCTGCAAATTTCAAATATGAATGAAGTTTAGATTCTGAGATTAATTGGAATGACTTTGGAAATCATGATTTCCAAGGTGTAGTAGAAAGGAGAATCCGTCTGCCAGAACAAAACAGATGTTGCAGAGATGTGTACCGTATTTTGGGTAGAATGCTACTTGTCATAGGATGGAAAACAAAATTCCAGTCATACCCATGACTGTTTTGTCAGCTGGATCCCAAGGATCGGATCAAATCCAGGACAGAAATGATTTGTCTGTATAGACAACCCAGAAGGTCTCAGAATCCTTCACACTAAGGTTTTCCCAAAGAAGGAACACATTGTTCTGTAGTAGGCTTCTTCTGGGCCACCAGCCAGCTCCCAGATCATGACATGGAGACTTCCTGTCAGGTATGAATGCTCAGCCTTCTCTTATACTTGTCCCACTAGCTCTTATAACTTAAATTAGCCTGTTTTTCCTCATCTACATTTTGCCTTAGGGTTTTTTTTTCACTTTCTGTTCATTCTGTATATTCTACTCGGAGTCCGTCTGTCTGACAGTTACCTGGTTGGCCATGGGTGTCTTCCTCTCTTTCTCCCTCATTCTCTCCATTCTCTCTTGAGCCTAGATTCCTCCTCCTATTTATTCTCTCTGCCCAGCAGCCCTGCCTACCCTTTCTCTGTCTAGCTACTGGCCATTTAGCTTTTTATTAGACCAATAAGGTGCCTTAGGCAGGCGAAGCAACATGTCTTTACATCATTAAACAAATACAGCATAAACAAATATAACGCACCTTTGCCTCATTAAAGTAATATTCCACAACATAAACAAATGTAACACATCTTTACATAGTTAAAGTAATATTCCACAACATTGTTCTGTACCACGAGAAGTATGGCTGTGGTTAAAAAGTAGACTTCCCAAGGCCAGGGAGCTGGGGAAATAGTCCAAATATCTGTCCAAAAAAGGGATAATAATGGGAATTGAGAAGTGGGGATGAAAGTTATCTGCGTGGCCCAATATCTTGAAGTCAAACGTCACTATTCTATACCTGGTCACACTGTTTCTCACATAGCACATGAAGACTTTGAGGAGCCAGACATCACAATGAACAAGATGCAGGTAGCCCTGGATGACCCTTGAATCTTTATGACATGCTATGTTTAATTAGAGGAAAAACTACCAAATGATACACTTTTCACAGAATTAAGTTTGTGAATCATGAGTGTCTTGGGGCCAAAGACCCATGTATGGTAAAGTGCATGAGTTTCAGAGAAGCCTCGAATCAATGGAAACCTGTGATTGCCATTAGAAGGAGTGTGATTGGGGTCAAGGATGGTAGTCAAAAAGCAGGTTAGACACAGAGGGACTATCATCATCTGTCTTGGAAGGTGGATTCTGGAACTAGAAGCATCATGGAATCTGGATCGAGAGGACCAATACATTACCACCTCTGGAAACATGGATATTTCTTTTTTCAGGCTTTTATTATGAGTTAATAGCCTAACAAATAGTGATGATTCACTGGTTTATTGAGCTCCCACAGAGCACTGGGACTCAGGAGCCATGACCCCATCACTAGCCTACAGAATCATTTGGCCCTCAGCTCAACACCTGCAAGAGGCCTCCCACCAATCCTGAATTTAGTAGGTTGCAGGTTTCTTAGGGATATATCAAGTTGTTAAAAGTAGACCCCAGAAAATGAGATTCACAGGGAGGTGTGAGTGCACACGTTTAGATCCTCATCCCAATTCTGCTTCCAAAGAGGAGAATTTGGGAAGCACCAATTGAACTTTTCAAAAATTTTCAACAAAAATAGGCTCTTGGGTCTGAATACTGATAACTGGAATGCCTACCAGGACCTTAAAGTGTAGCTTGGCACTTCTTTTTATATCATTAATTATCAAAATATGGAAGTCAGTATTTACTGTCCTAAAATAGGAATGGCCCATATGCTGGATTTAAACATAGAATAAAGTTTGCATATCTGGCTCCCCCTTCCCTCCAAATCTATCCCCTCTGGGCTGACATATTTTTTGTTTGCTCTGAACTTGGAAATAGAATGTTTGTGGCTCTGAGGTTCCTCTTGTTTCCTCCTTTTATGGGAACAGTGTAAAATACACTTCTATTTTGGACAGAGACCTTCTGTTTTGAAAGTTTTGGAAAGAGAAAGGCCTGCGGCCCTTTGTCAATACAACATATGCCATTGAGAGGCAGAATTTTTGTTTTTGTAAAGAGGGATAGGCTTGTCTTTAACCTTTAAGGTGCTATAGTGAAGGTCAGACAGTTGCTATGATTTCAGGAGAGACGGATCTGTGAACAGATAAGTAAGCAGTACTGGAGAAAGCCAGGCAAAGATTTCTTTCCTGAGGGTATGAGTGTGAAGTGGGGACTGGGAGTTTCGGGAAGAAACTTAGCAGTGTGCACACTGGAGAAGGCAGAGGTGCTTCCGTGTCAGGGACAGATATACACAGAGGAGAAGGGAGGCTGTGGTGCTCCCATGTCAGGGACAGAGGGGATGCTGAAGTGGAGCAGAGGCCTTCTACTACCAAAAGTGGGAGCACTTCCTCCAGAGGACCACATGATCCAATGTAGAGTTTAGCATGGGGTATTGAGAAAGATTAATGCTTGCAATACTTGAACTACTTTTTGTGCTGGTTTTACTGGTTATCTTTGGGCAGTGTGTGCACTAAAAGGTACCAGAGCTTAAACTCAGTTGGAAATTACTAGCTGTGGAGAGTGTTCACACCACGTCTCTCATCAGTGCTTTATTATCTTCAGTGTAATGGAACAATGACAACTATTTTGTGCAGATTAAATAGGGAAACGAGTTCTATGCACCAAGCAAACATAAAGTGCAAAGTGGCTGGTTTTATTATAGTTGCTACTATTACACAGTGACTTTTAAAACATGAAAATAAGATAGGCATTCCCTATAAAAGCCTTAGCCCATCCAACTCTCAGCATCCTTCCCTACTGTTATTTTTTGTATCAGTTTATATAGGATACATTTCTTTTCTTTTCTATTGTTTTTATTAAGTAATCACCAATCAAAAAATGCGATCTATTTATTCCTCTAATAACATGTGGTTAATGTGCCAGATACAGCTGTGTGATACAGAGTCTGCACCAGCTATACTTGTGAGTAGGCTCATTTCAGGACACAAACACTCATAGATGGCTGCAGAAGTTTAAGCTGTTACTCAGGCTTTGATTTAGCTTCTCTCCTTTTGAAAATGATTGAACTGGTACTGAGCTGAGACATGGAATCAGAGGTCCTCAGGCTCAGAGTTGTCCTCAAGAAGTGCAGCTATTTGATTGGGGGTTGTGTTTCTCCCATGACATTGTTGACAAGCCTGCTTCTTCCCTGTTCTTTCAATTCCAGGAAGCTATCTCTCTCAGAGGGCATTTTCTCTAAGAGCTAGGAAATCTCACATCTTCCTTTCAGTTTAGAATGAAAACCTAGGCCCGTGAAGAGTTCACTGTCATGCCAGCTGTGATAGTTTGAATGTAATTGTCCCCCATGATCTCATAAGGAGTGGCACTATTAGGAGATGTGGCTTTGTTGGAGTGTGTCACTGTGGGGGTAGGCTTTGAGGTTTCCTATGCCCAGGATACCACCCAGTATACCAGTATACCCAGACCAGATACCAGTGTCTCAGTTGATTTCTTGTTGCCCACAAGATGTAGGACTCTCAGCTAATTCTCCAGGGCCATGTTTACCTGCATGCCACCATGCTCCCAGTCATGATGATAATGGACTGAACCTCTGAACTGCAAGCTGCCACCTCAATTGAATGTTTTCCTTTGTAAGACTTACTGTGATCACGGTGTGACTTCACAGCAATAGAAACCCTAACTAAGACATCAGCTCTGGATGCCATGAAGTTGAGGCAGATCCTTCTCCTGATCCCGGTACCTTCATGACTTCTTAACAACATTATGGTAGAAGTCTTTCTTGTATCAGGGTCTTTCATGGTATCCTTTTCCATCCTACAAGCTGATGCCCTGAATTGGAGTAGTGTACAGAAATGAGAAGTATGTAGTGTAGACATAGTAGCAGACAGGATCAGACAGGACTGTAGAAGGAATCTTAACAGTTCTTATTAATAAAATCAAACCTGAGCCAGGTATTGGGGTGAACTGGAAGATCAGAGAACCAGAACAAGCCACAGCCACCTTACCTTGCCAATTCCTCAGCTGGTCCTGTTTCCTCAGACTGGAAGCCTCTGAGTCCTCATCCATAATGAATCTCAGCTGAACTGCTGCTTGAAAGCCTGAAGCTTAACCAGCTAAAAGCTTAACCAGCCAAATGCTTCTAGTTCCTGGTCTTCATGCCTTATATACCTTTCTGCTATCTGCCATCACTCCCTGGGTTTAAAGGCTCACTTTCTGGGATTAAAGGCATGAGTCACCATGCTTGGCTGTATCCTTGAACAGATGGATTTCTGCCTCTGGAATGCTAGGATTAAAGGCATGAGTGCCACCATTTTCTAGCCTCTATATCTAGTGGCTGTCTGTTCTCTGACCTCAGATAAATTTATTAGGGTGCACAATATTTTGGGGAATACAATACCACCACACAGGACACATGAAAACAAATTTCTGACGTGTAGAATGGGGACAAGTGTCTACCTCACAGGCAATTGTGAAAAGCAAATGTAGCAAATGCGTGTGCGTTTTTAGCTTCCCCTCTTCTGAACCCACATGTTGTAAGAAGAAATGTACATTAAATTAAAATATGGGACCATGGCTTCTGAAAAATCAAGTTTATTTTTTTGATGACTGCAGATAGAACCCAATAGTAAAAGAGATAGAGAGAGCTTCTATCTATCTCTTGTATTGCATTAATATGTATTTTTCAAAAACTGTTTCAAAATTGCATTGCCTTCAAGCCACTTAATTAGAGGTTATAAATCTTATCCCATTATAGTAGCTTTGATCTTTGAAAATTTTGAATTTAAACAAAATGCATGTGACCTATTGTTTATATAAATAAGAGAGAAATAAAAGCATAGTAAAGCAGCAATTTAAGTGGCAATCACTTTGAGTGATCACCATTTCTCCAGTCTGGGCCACAAAATAAAAACAAGATCTAAAATTGTAGCGTCTTACTATTGTTTGGCTATATGTTTCACCTTTTTGGAAGTCATCAAAAAATAAGCCATTACCAAATTATTTGAACATTTTATTTTTAAAACAAATGTATTAATGATCTATCAAGCACTAAACACAGAGTTGGCTGGATTTAATGTTTCTTTCTTTTGTAATAATAATGTGATTCCAATGTCTGATAAGAGTAAAGTCTCTGAATTTATGAGTCCTGGTCTAGAACAAAGACTGTTCCCCCAAAGCTAGGGGTGGTGGCCTGCACCTTCAGTCCTAGCATTTAGGTGGCAGAGGCAGGTGGGTCTTCTAGTGCAAGGTCAGCCTTGAATTAGGAGAGCAGTTTCCAGGGCTCTAAGGACTACACGGAGAAATCCTTCCTCAAATAAAGAGAAGGAAGAGGAGGAAAAGGAGGAGGAGGAAGAGGAGCAGGAAGAAGAGGAGGAGGAGGAGAAGAGGAGGAAGAAGAAGAAGAGGAAGATTCACCCAATTGGCTGGTCCAAGGCAGGCTAAAATGGAAGTGCTGTGCTAGGGAGAAACCTGTGAAGGAGGCTAAAGGTGGTAAGCAAAATGCATCCCTCCAGGAAGGCAAGCTCATACCACTTCCTCTGCTCAGGAGGATGGAATGTCAAACCCTACTCTATTTGAGGCTGAAGTTGTATTTGTTTAAAGGTGCAAGGGACTGTGTGATCCAGCGATTTAGAGATGTCAAATTTCTAGTGTCTAGTGAATATGGGACTTACATCAGGAGTTCCAGGTTGATAAGAGTAAGTTGGGAGCTAGATACCATGACAGCCAAAAGGGAAAGGCAGAAATTCTTATCTGACCATCAGCCCATGAACAACATACTGCAGGTAGCCAGTAGGGCTCCACATGTTGCTTCCTGCTTCAAGGTGGCCTCTGTCTTCTTGTGGCCACCTCTGCTCACTCATTGCTACAAGAAAGGTCCTGGTATCCAGTCAGATGAGCAAGTATTCACAGTACTGGGACTCACTGATGAACTTCTCCCTGCCTAAGACCCTTTTTCCTGCCTAAGAAGGCAGATTTTCCCCAGACACCCAGCTTCTAGGCACAGAAGAGTAGGACCACATGTAACAGCTTACTTAATGATAATGGAAAGTCTCAGGACCTCATTCTGAATCTTCAGCTCCCCTCCCCCAACACCACAGTCTTTCTCCTGTTTAGATAAGATGCTCACAGAGGGGGGCCAAAGACTAATGATTTAGTGTCAGGAGAGAGTGGTATTTTTGATGATGAAGAGTTTCACGTAACTGTTAAGTATTATTATAATTAGAAAGCTAAGCAGATACATTTATCTTGCATCTACTAATTAAGCAGGGAAGTAAATTAATTTTTCCCTATCCATGCTCATTTTGCATGTTGGTTATTTTTATATCCAGTACAAGGAGAAAGCCTTATCTCTTTCAATATGGATTATATATGCTTTGCAACTCTGTCCAGCCAATTTAGATAAAACTAGATCCACCCCAGAGAAATTTTACTTGGGGTGGGTGGGGTGGGAGGAGGCTTCCTTGTCTAAGAGAGTTAAAAATAGCTGGCAAATAAATAGAAAGTCCCAGCTGCTGTTAGGAAAAAATGTTACTGTATAATTAGCGTGAGTCACTATCTTCTTGGTTGAGAGTGTGTGAGCCAGAGAAGGAGGCGGTACAGGGGAGATCTGGGTTGGGCGGGGGAAGCCTTTAGTTGGGAAGACAAGTGGGTCTGGGTCTGGGTCTTCATTGTTCTCTGTTAAGTTTTCCAAAAGACAGGCAGTTCAGAACAATGGGGGCACCAACCATCTCTGGTTCTTTGGGATAATGCAGGAGAAAAGTAACACTGATGTTTAATGAATACCCTAAAGGAGATGCTAAATTCAGTTGTACATGTCTATGGTCCTCTGCTAGCCTAGTCTACATGATGAGTTCCAGGGCAGACAGGGCTACATAACAAGTTACCAAATATATATACAAAATACACAGTGCCTGAATTTCACTTTCTCTTTGAGACCTTATTTTCTTAGGAGATTCAATTGCAGCCAATCTATAGTCTTCCCAGGGTTGTTTTCTAGAACATTACCTTTCTAGGGACTGGTATTTTGCCAGCAATCAGATTCCCCAATAAAGGCAAAGCCATCTTGGTGTGTGTAAAATCTGCTCTACCCTGAGGTGTTACTGGAATGCATTGTCAGTTTTGGATTTATGGGACATCATCCAGTTGCTCTGTTGCATCATTGGATTTATGGGACATCATCCAGTTGCTCTGTTGCATC